>CAJHQP010000094.1:0-310298 GCA_905132765.1 Moricandia arvensis
CATTAATCATTAGTATCATATTTTAAAAATAAAGTTTTATAGATTGGTATCCACTGATGTCAGAAAGAAAAAAAAAGATTGGTATCCACTCATTTAAGCCTATCCTAAATCTCATTTGGGAAATTTGCATTTTGTAAATCTGATTATAAAATTTTCATTTTTCTTTCTTTTTTTTTGTCTTTTAATTCCCAACTCTTAAAAAGAAAGCAAATCTCCTAACTTTAGATATTTCAAAGTCTGTTTTATTTCTTTCCTGTTTTTGTGTTCTCTTTTGCTTGATGGTAGGATCTATAGTTAACAAGACAATGACTGTTACATTCCCAAACATCTGATCTCTGTGAAAAAGAAAGTATCAAGCTTTGAGCTTGATGCTTCTCTCTCTCTCTGTTAGCTTGTTATAAGTGTTACTTGGAAGACTTGAGGTAAATTAGACAAATGGGTTCTAACTACTTTCCCTTCTTCTGTCTTTTTTTTTTCTTCTTATGATGTTTGCTTATATTAGTGTTTGATATCATTTGTCTTAAAAGATGGAGCAGTGCCAAGAGAGGAGGTTTGTGTGTAAGTTCTGCAGCAAGAGGTTTGTTTGTGGTAAATCACTTGGAGGTCACATCAGAACTCACATGAACAACGAGAACTCAGCTGATTCAGATGAAGATGAACTCAACAAGCTCAGAGCCTACGAAAATGGAGGTCACTCTAGCTATGGTCTGAGAGAGAATCCTAAAAAGAACAAGAGGTTTGTTGTTCACAGAGACATGATGTCTCTGAAACATCAGCAACATCAGCAGCAGCTTCTTTGTTGCAGAGAATGTGGTAAAGGTTTCCCTTCTTCTAAAGCTCTTTGTGGTCACATGGCTTGTCACACTGAGAGAGAGAAGATTGTGATGGATAGCCAATCTGAGACTGAAGCTTCTTCCTCACCTATCAGGAGAAGATCCAAGAGAGCTGTGAAACATCATCATCACCACGAGGGTGATGCTTTTGTAGTTGGTGGTAGCATAATGAGTCGATACGGTTCAGCATCTTCTGATGATTTTAAGATTGAGACTGAACAAGAGGAAATGGCATTGTCTCTGATGATGATGTCTAGAGATTCAAGTTTCAAGAAAGGGCATAACATGGCTGTGAACTCTGTAGCTGAGTCATCAGACAACTACTCTGTGATTCTTGAGACCAAGTCATCTTCAGGAGAGGAGCTGAAGAAAGTGGAGGAGTTCTGTAAGAAAGACAAACTTGAAGGAGGAGTGGATGATGGTGATGTTCTGTATGATTCAGATAACTCTGATTCTGGCTACTTCAGGAATGGACCAAAGAAGTTAGATTCAGATGCTTTTGTTGATGTTTCTACAACAAAACATGATAAGAACATGAACATATTCAGGAAGGAGTGGTCAGGAACCGGGTCAGGTCGTTCTTCTACAAAGTATGATCTGAGGAAAAGCAAAGGAAGCATTCCTTGTTACGGTCGAAAGAAGATCAAGTATGAGTTAACTGAATCTGTGTATGACAGTGGTGATCAGCATAGCTTGGAGACTGATTCATGTGCGGAAACAATCAAGATTCATAGTAAAACCACAATGGTTAAGAAAGCAAGTGGTGGTGGGGGTGCAAAGAAGAAAAGCAAAGGGCATGAGTGTCCTATTTGCTTCAGGGTGTTTAAATCAGGACAAGCTTTAGGTGGTCACAAGAGATCACATTTCCTTGGGAATCATGAGCACAGGACTTTGGTGATCCAACAACAACACCAAGTGGCTCATGAGATGCATACACTCATCGATCTCAATCTTCCTGCTCCTATTGATTAATGCATCAGTAGTAAACCAATTTTGTTCTCATTATTGTTGTCTCCTCTCTGTTCTTGATTATTTTTGTTGCTTCAGATTCAAGAGTATTTTTTGGTTTGGAAGGTAAATCAAAGTTAAATTTTTATTTGTTCATATAATCATATCAATTGTCAAGACAAAGCTATTTGATAGTCCCTTTGGTAGATTGTATTGTACTCTCTATAATGTTTTCACATTATCTCCTCGGTCTTCTTGTTGCTTGTCCCCATCCTGTAAGCTTACTGTCTTCAAGTCCAACCATTTGCTGCAAACTGGCTTGTCTTAAGAGTTCATGTAGAAATAAAATAGCATTGATAAAAGGACAATGGGCCGTACATTGTCAGGTCCATTTGGCCCATATTCCAATGTCGTCAAATCACAAAAGTCTCCTTCCAAGATCCAAGATGTTGGTCCATGTGTTTCGAATTTCGTGAGAATGATATACTCACTCATCATTGACTATGGAGTGAGAAGCTCTAGTGATTTAATCAAAATATGCATCTGAGTTCTTTGTTACGTACCATTCGAATATTTGATACACGAGTGGAAGAAAGGGCATTGTAAAACTCTCATGAGATATATTGGTAACCTATTAACACTCATCTCATCATGCAAGAACTGGAACAGAAGATTAAACAATGAGACAGAATAATAACTCCTGACTTTTGATTAACTCACAAGTTAAGCTTTAGCAAGAAGATTTGTTAATGAAAGTCTTTTTTTTTTTTTGTCGTCTGGTGGATTAATATTCAACTTATAAAGTACGTTACACAAAGCCGGCAAGGTAACATCCCTTCCGGAGTCATCAGCCAGCGTAGTAAGCATTACTACCTAGAGACAAAGTTGAAAACTATAAAACAACTAACAATGCATAAATGAGAAGGAATAAGATCACTCAGAACTTATGGAGCTGAAAACAAGAATCAATAAAGCAAAGCTAGTCGATAGGGAAGCCGTGATTGACGAAAAGAGCGTTGAAGGTCCAAATTATTAGGATGATAGAAAAGCTCCAAGACACAATCCAACAAAGGATCCCGAGCACACACGCCACTCAAGAACACACTTCAGCTCTTGGAAGCCACGAGAAGGCGAATCTCCATCCGAGCAGCCGACGAAGAACATGGATGACAATCTAACTACTCAAAGACCCAACGCAATTGAGCTAGAGCTCCACAGCCCCTTACCATGAAATCCGGAAAACCCGTCGATTTAAAACCAAGGAACAGCATTAAAATCTACAAAAGTCTCATTTTAATAAAAATAAAATTAAAATTAAAAAGAAAAAGAGAATATGTGCTAGCGATCAGACACCGCAAACAACAAAGTGTAGGGCCGCGTGGTTTGCACGCCGTGATCCAACAGAGAAGATAAAATCTAATCAAATCTCAACCGTTGAGATATTCTCATCGTATGGCTCAAAAAAGATAACAATACAGTAACCCTAGCCTTCCTACCTCCGTATAAAAATTGACATCACTCTCTCTTTTTTTTTTCTCAAATCGGATTCTTCTCCAAATCTCAATCTCTCAACATGTCGGACGAAGAGCACCACTTCGAATCCAGCGACGCCGGAGCTTCCAAGACCTACCCTCAGCAGGCTGGTAACATCCGTAAAGGTGGTCACATCGTCATCAAGGGCCGTCCCTGCAAGGTTTAGATCCCCCGATCTCCTTTATCATGATTCTAGATCTTTCTGTTGTTTGTATAGCTCCTTTGATTCGGATTTAGTTTTTTTTTTTCATGGAGATATATTTGTTTTGTATTTTATTCTTGCTTCCTGTTCTGTAATGAAAATAAACATAGGTAGGTGGAGATCAGACAACAAGGAGATGTGTTTTGTTTGAATGAATTTAAGGAATCTTGATCTATATATTCTGAAGGGATAACAAAGCCTTTTGATTTGATATTAATTAGTATTTGTTTTGGATATTTGATTGATAAATAGGTTGTTGAGGTTTCGACATCGAAGACAGGCAAGCACGGTCACGCTAAGTGTCACTTTGTTGCCATTGATATCTTCACTGCTAAGAAGCTCGAGGATATTGTTCCCTCTTCCCACAATTGTGATGTAAGTCTCTCAAAAAAAAATTAGTACTTTAACTAGATTTGATTTATATGACATGATCTGATTCAGATTTGTTTTTTGTTTTTGTTTTTGTTTTTGTCAGGTTCCACATGTGAACCGTGTTGACTACCAGTTGATTGATATCTCTGAGGATGGCTTTGTACGTTTTCCACTTTTTGGAATCTTTGTTTATCTCGCTGGACATGTTTGAATGGTATTAACAAGTATTTTGGTTGCCTTACAGGTTAGCCTTTTGACCGACAGTGGTGGCACTAAGGACGACCTCAAGCTTCCCACCGATGATACTCTGAGCGCTCTGGTTAGTTTCTTGTCTTTTCCGTACATGTGAATTGTTTAAAGATTGTGATATTGAAAACACTATTTGTTAAAAAAATTGTAGATGAAGAGTGGGTTCGAGGAGGGAAAGGATGTTGTGGTGTCTGTCATGTCTTCCATGGGAGAGGAGCAGATCTGTGCCGTCAAGGAAGTTGGTGGTGGCAAGTAAACCATGAGTATCATTCTCTTTTACACAGCGGATGATACTATTTTACCCAATGTTATCAGAACAAAAAAAAAACATGTTTTTTTCTTTTCCTTTTTTTTCTAATTTAGACCATTTATGTGTGTTTGTTTCTTGTTGCAAGACAACCATATCTATTGGTTTTGGATTGTTGAAATGTTTGGTGTTTTAAACTAGTGTTTTATGTTATTCAAAAACACTACGTTTAAACAGAGCTTCGTTACCGTTCAAACGATATTTGTTAATCATTCGTAGCAAGGTCTTGACCATGTCACAGAATCAAGTAATAATGTTTTCTCAGTTGAAAACTAGAATCAGAGTGTCAGTGATGATGGAATGAGCTTTGAGAATCTGATGATAGCACCGAGCCAATCTTCAGGTGCACACTCTCTTAGTTGTCCTTTGAGAGCTCTCTGCGAGTGAGTAGTTGCAGCATGTTTAAGGAAAAATACAAAACATAATGGAGGTTTAAAGCTCAATCTTCATCTAACAGAACTGAGTTAGAGGCAAAATATGTCTCTAATCTACCTTCACAATGTACATATCGTTCGTTCTAAGTTCTGCAAATTTACTTGCACTTTCTGTTAAGATATTTGACATCTTTAGAGCTCATAGAGACAATAAGCCAGAGGCGACAAAAGAATCACGTTTTCATGTTTGCTTTCTAGGGGAGAACGTGAAAACAGAGCAATTAGTTGTGGTTAACTCAGAGAGATTTGGTTAGCTATGATTTAGTGCACTGGTTCCTAGTGAATCTCTTGTTCTTAAACTTCATAAAAAAAATTATAAGTTGCTCTTCTCCAAAAAAAAAAGAGAACTATCGTGCTTAAGCATATCACATTTTCCAAAGTTATTCTTTCTGTTGACAGAAACTGCAAAAATGGCAACGATCTTCACATTCATTTAATTTCCAGTTTCAAGAGAGACACATGCTCAAGCCCCAAAGATCTAAATGTACAAAACACACCTATGGAACAAAAGATTCATCGAGTTGATCAAAGAAAAGAGTGGAAATTTATTCCATCTAAAATCATATTTTAGATGACTTTCTTCTTCTCAAAAAACGTCTTCAAGTGCATAAACTGCATTCCAGCAACCCCTAAGCACACGAAAAGAGAGAGGAAACTCAACCACGCCATCTTCGAGTTTGTAGCCCTGTTCAGATCTTGCATCTCTTCCTCCCTGAGGCAAAACAATACTCATCACACAAAGTCCATATTCAAAAACATTGCAACAAACAATTATAGAAAGTGTAATCCTATAAAAAAAGAAACTTTCATTTACCTGTCTCTAAGATAAAACATCTCATCATGAATCGAGTTGACAGTCTCAATCAAAGCCTTTACTTCAAACTCCATCACCTTGGTTACAAACACAACACACAAGACATCACTATCATTTTTTATTTTAATACCAAGAGGTTAGGAGCCAAAGCCCATCCAAAACCACAACATGTAATATTAGTTTGGTTCGAGACAATGTCAACAGTCATGATCAATAGGACAAAAAACCAAACAAAGCATATTAAAAACTCACTTCGACTTTGCTCTTCTTAGCCAAACTACCCAAGCTCTTGTAATGAACACCCGATCCCCACTCCAAATCAATACTCAACGTCACATCAGGTTTATGATCGTTTGCAGCGAAACACGCCGAGTAATCTCCACCTTCCACCGCCGTGAACGAGAACTGCCCCGAGTCCACCTCCTCCGCGTGATGATACGTGTTCCCGTGACTCGACGTCACCTGCATACATCGACAAGAATCACAAAGTTTGCAAATTTATGGATAAAGGAAACGACTTTACGAGTACCCTTATGTTGATCTTGTGAGATTGTGGCGTAGGGTGAGGTTCGTTGGGGTTAACGACGGTGTACTTTCCGACGGTCATGGCGTTGCTTTTGATGTCCTCCGATATGCATTTTGATTGGCCTGATTTCAATTCGAAGTGGAGAGATTGAGAGACGTGAGATAAGAGGGATATGATTGAGAGGAATGTGCATAGGTTTTTTGATCGGAGAACCATGGTGAGAAAGTTTTAAAAAGGAGAGATCTTTTTCTGTTTTTGCTGACTCCTCGGTCGTTACGTTTTTTGCAGAGATGAACGATGACGACGGAGGAGGGAGGGAGCTTTTGACACGTGCGTGTTTGTAAGTGGTGAGAATATGTAACCTTCTTTTTCGTCTAGAGTCTCATGTCTTTATAAGGATTGACGACTTTGTTTTATTTTTAGGCAAATGAAGCTTTCTATTTTTTGAACTGGATAATAATAGGCCCATTAAGACAACAAATTATTTATCTCATAAACTGAAAATATCTTTTTTTTTATTTTTTTTAAATATTAATAATATATGTGAATTTGTTTAACGCGTTCTCGACTAAGACGTGAATTTTAATTTCTTATAATATTTTCAGCATATGATACAATGCATATAATTTTTTTTAATAATTTTTGCGTTTAATACTTTTATATGAATTTAAAATTGTAATTTTGATATAAATTGAATAAAATTTTAACCGGCATAAAAAAAAACAATAACTAAAGTACTTTTCATCCTATGTTTTTATAAAGCAGCTCATGCAATGCCTTCAATACTCAGTTCTCCATAACGTTTTCTTCTTGCTCTATTCAAACTGTATACGCCACCTTTTCTTGGGGAACACCTAAGGGCACCTTCAATGCAGGTGCTAAGGGAGGTGCTAAAGGAGGTGCTTATGGTGGAACCCACTTAAAAGGTAAAAACCAGTTGCTTAAGAAGCCAAAATAAGCATCGATTTAAATGGGTTGTTTGCACTGTTTGCGGATCCCACTAACATGTGGCGGCCCGCAGTTCGTTTGTTTTTTTTTTAAATTAAAAAAAAAGAAAAACAAATAAGCACCCCCTTATTAGAGCTTCTGCGTTAATGATGGCCTAACACATGTTTTGTCGATCTTTGAAGTAATTACAATACCGTTGATCTTATCTTCATTGGAGAGCCTATCTTTTGAGAAATAATTTTGATGCTATAATGAAATGAGAATATGATGGAAACGGTGGTACTGGTACCCCCTTACTGATATGAAAACTTGATAAACGTTGACACGATGATGCTTAATTAGAAGGCTAGAAGCTGATCGTTTTTATGAGAAATAGCGAAATAATATTGCCGGGTACGTACGTGGAGAAGTCAGCCATGTACGCTGCAATTTTCAAACCCATCCAAAAATAAAATGGGAGTCGAATATTAGGATCAAGAATCAAAACAGATCGTAGTCACGTGGATGCTGTTCTTTAGCTGTAATTCATTAAGTACATGAGAACAAAATTGAATTATTCGAATGTTTGAAAAAAAACATTGAATTATTCAATTCTATGTTTTATTCTAAAAACAAGTAGTAGCCATATCACGGAATTTCGCTTTCAACGAATCTATGGATACCCATTAAACTACTTGATTTTTTTTTTTTTTGAACTTTAAAACTAAACTTCTGGATTTACAATTTAAAGATTCAACACTGGGGTGAATGGTCCCGTAGCTTTGTAAAGGGCCGAGTACTAGGCACCAATAAAATATTCCGGCTCAAATATTTAAAAGGTAAAACTAACTTGCATAGTGTGTTTTTTTTTTTCTTTTTGAAATTTAAATTTTCGATTATGGTATTGTAAAAAACTACGGTTAATATATGATGAACAAAATCGGTTTGTTTTCTTAAGTGCATTATATGTTTTAATTAGTAGAAAGGTATAACAACAACAAAAAATCACTTAATTTGAAATTTAAATTATTAACTTTGTTTACTTCTTTGGATCTGCCAAACAAAAACATTACTGTAACTAACTAATATCTCAAATAATTGTTTTCGGGAAAGAAAAATAATAATAATATATATATGTATGTATATGAATCAAAATTTTGTATTGGGCTCTCAGAACAAAATATAAAGTATTAAATTAAGATAATTAAGCTAAGTTAGTTAAGAGATCAAAACATCACACAACCAATATCACTAAAAAGCATCAAAATATGGCAGTTGAAACAAAACTTAAACTAATGACCTAAAATCATATGCTTCATATGCTTTAAAGAAAGGACGACGGCTATGCGAAAATATATCATAATATAGCAACCCATTTGGAAGTCGTATTTCAACTCCATTCATAAAGGAGCATTCCACAGTTGAGTGCCTAGTTGACTGGCTCCTATGTTTTTTTGAATAATTAGTTGACTGGCTCCTATGGCAACCAACACTATGTCAAATTAGATAAAAAACACCTAATGTAATATATAACGAACCTTTTATATTTTTTCTTTTTATTATCGGTTTTTTTTGTCAACATTTTTACTATCAGTTATTTGGTAATATGCCAAACTCAGCCACCTCCATTCTTGAAGACTTGAATTCCCCTTCTTCATTCTTTCCTTCCATTTAACTCTAGTAGTTTCTCCGTTTGTACTCTCGTCTGCAGATTTTTACTCACTGTCTATTTCCTGTTCTTTTTTTTTTCAATTTTATGGTTTCTATGATATTATAAAGTTCATTGTAATTAATCCTCGATATTGATTTTTTAATGACTTATGTTTAGTATGATTAGAATAAACGGAGCTAATAGACACTTCTTATGTTGATGTATTTTAAAGTTAGTATTTTAATCATAATGATACATAATTGTTTTTTACAAAATTCAGATATTACTCAGCAATTTAGAAAATAGTGTTCATATTATTAATCGGATATGGAGAAAGATTTAGGCACTGTTACAAATTAATCATTGTCACTGCAACACTTCTGTTGAGAAATTCTCGCAATATGAATAAAAATTTAATATAAAGAAAAAAAAGAAAAAAAAAGAAATAGTATTCTCGAATGAAAAGTTAGTATTTAGATACTCACTAAACCTTGTATTTGGTGTAATTTTCAAAATAATAATAATTATATAACTACTGTACACTGAAATAATAATATTTTTTTGTTTGAATGTTTACGCTATTAATATTAATTCTTGTTTAGGTTGGCATAAAAAGATCTTTCCATTTATTTACAACTTCGATTTTTTTGTTCATTCACTTTGGTTGTAGTACCAAACTTTCAAATCATTCTAATAAGCGACCCAGAAGATTCGACTGATTTAATGAAAAATCGATATAAAACATAGAATGAATATTACATTCTAATTTGCATTCGAAAAAAATATTTTTGATTTATTTTCTGCTAATTAATGTAATTTCCTAACTAAAATCTTGAATTGATACCATAAAATTGTTTTACATGCTATTTCTTTCTTCATTGTTAGATCTAGTCTCCTCTTCAAGAGATTGTATATGTATATATTCCAGATTAGTTCTCGAAATAAGATGATCTGGTTTAAAACATATTTTTTACATGTTATTTCCATAAATGTATAAAACTTTGAATCGATACCATAAAACTAATATATTTTTATATAAGGAGATTGTAAATGTATATATTCCAATTTTTTTTTTAAAATGTATATATTCCAGATTAGTTTCTCGAACTGAGAGGACTAAATATACTTTTCTTTTTTAAGGAACTTTTAAATGTATAAAACCTTGAATTGATACCATAAAATTGTTCTAAATGGAGAGATTTGATTTGAGAGGACTAAATTAAGGGGATTGTAAATGTATATCTGTTTTGAGAGGACTAAATATATTTTTTTTCTTTTTAAAACGTAAATATATTAATTTCTGTCAATATTATTCATATTCATCTGATTGTAGACGAAAATTAAAAAAATACAAACTACATCTATGATTGATTGTTTGTCAAAAGAAAACAAAAGGATAAAGTAGGCTAAGCGCGTCCAACTTCATCAAAAGATAACCTCTTTTTAACCCATCATATATATAAGTAGCATTTCTATAATTAATTCACATATATATATATATATATATTATTCGTCTACAATCAATTGAATATGAACAATATTGACAGAAATTAATATACTTAGGTTTAAAGAACCTTCATATATTAGTTATGTAGACGTATTCACGTGTCTACAAAATATATGTTGAGTAGACATGCAATCACTGACTCTCAAAACTAAAGGTTGATATGTCATTTATATGTAACAAATTAATTTGTAGTAAAGTTCTTGTTATTGATTTTTGGAGATTATGCAATGAAATTAAAACTAATTTTACCAAAAAACTACTATATAATCAATTAATCCATTTAGTTTTGATATTATTTAAAGGACATATAGCCCTCTTAAAGCTTTTTTTTTTTAAACTTGTTTGATTCACTTCCTTTTCTGATAGTTGATATAGGAGTAGTCGATACTCAGTAATAAGTTTCTCTTTTCTATATCTGATGATTTCATTACTTAACCAAGACCAACCACTTTATATTAGAGAAAATGATCTTCGTGCATGCGTTATTAAAGATACAATAATTAATTATTGTTGTAAGAACAAAACAAAAGATCTTTAGTGAAACACACTCTTGTCCAGCCCAGAGCCCACCACACAAACCGTGTTTTCCAAATATCAGTTCGTTCTTTTTTGAATTTTCGCACTTGGAATTAAATCCACATGCCAAGCTGTAAAGATGTGACTCAATATCTCTTTGTTTCTCTAAAGAGGCGTTATTGGTTCATGTACTTTAGAGTATTTAGAAATCCATATTGTATTTACAAATCAATGTAAAATATATTGATTTTTAAATCTAACATATAAATTTTAATTTGTATTTACAAATCCGGAGGTTTTCCCTCGGATTTGAGTCTTTGTATTTTTAACAAAGAAATCCATGCAAATCCATTATGAAATCAAATCCATTAGTAAATCCGGATGATTGAATAACACCTGATTTAAATTAGAATTTATAAATCATGAAACCAATAACACATGATTTCAATATGAATTTTAAAATCATGGAACCAATAACACTTGATTTAATTTAGATTTCCAAATCCATTAAAATGCAAAAACCAATAACCCCCACTAAATATACATTGAGAAAAGATATTGTTATAACTAATATTGACTGTGGACGTATATATAAGAGACTCGTTGAATATATTCAGAGATATGCATGGTTGGCTAATTGATTATTTCCTTTTTAAGAAAATTTCTCCTACAACTTTTTCACCAACCTTCCTTTTCTTTATATTGTCTTCTCTTGTAATCCTTGAAGATCTGTTCTTTCATTCTTTTTATTGTGTGTCGTCTCCATAAGTGTTCTTCACCCAACAGCCAACTTTTTCAGTGAAGTAGAGAGAGAGAGAGAGAGAGAGAGAGAGAGAGAGAGATTAATTTGGATCTGGATTATAGAGTTCTTGAGTTCATTACACAAGATGAAGTTTGGGAAAGAGTTTGATGCGCAGATGGTTCCAGAATGGCAACGAGCTTACATGGACTACTCTTGTCTCAAATCCATTCTTCAAGAAATCAAGAACTCACGCAAAAGATCAGGTGCCTTGAAACGCAAGAAAACTGTCCTCCGCAACTTCAGCGGTCTGACTAAGCGGTACAGCCGCGCCGCCTCGTATCTGGAACTTGAAAGCCAGGACATTATGGTGAGCACAAGGGTTGGTGATGATGGGTTTGAGAGGTACGAGACGACCATCATGAAAGTTGCGGAAGCAGGAAGAGAGTCAGAGCTTGTGTTCTTTAAAACCCTAGATCTCGAGTTCGATAAAGTGAACCATTTTTACCGGTCTAAAGTGGAGGAAATGGTGAAGGAGGCAGTGGTTTTGAACAAACAAATGGATGCTTTGATTGCGTTCAGAGTCAAAGTAGAACGACCTTCTTCTTCTTGGACCTGCTCTGAAACTGTATCAGTTGACGTGGATGCCTTGGAAACCAAGGAACATGGTAAGTTCTCATAGATTGTTTCTTTGTTACTAGGTTTGTTAAGTATGAAAGGACAAAAATTTTGAATCTTATTGTGTGTGTTTGGTTTTAAAGGGAAAACGTCATTAGCTGATGAATCCAACGGTGGAGATCAAATGAAAGAGAGCACACCGGAGGCGTTAGGTGTTCTTGACCGTATCAGATTAAACAAAACTCAGGAAACTCCACTGTCCACAATAAGAAACGTCCTCAAGCTATCTAACCAAGAAGAGCTCAAATTCACAAGAGAGAATCTCAAGAAAATAGAAGAACGGCTCAAGAATGTCTTCATTGAGTTTTATCGCAAGCTTAGACATCTCAAGAATTATAGGTATGTTGTTTCTTAAGCATTTCTAGTAAAGAAAATGCAACTCATAAGATTGTATGATTTGATCCATACTTATGTTCAACATTGTTACAGCTTCTTGAACACCTTGGCGATCTCAAAGATCATGAAGAAATATGATAAGGTAACACTTGATTTAGTTAGATATATATATATATATATTTACTAAAAAAATTAGAAACCGATTTCTATATATTTTTTTTTCTTAAATTTTGAGGATCCAAAACTAATGTTTGACTTGACTATGTTCACGACGGCCATGTATTTATTAATATGTTTTTGTATTTCTTCTCTATCAGATTGCTTCAAGAAGTGCAGCAAAACCTTACATGGAGATGGTAGATAAGTCCTACCTCACTAGCTCTGATGAGGTTACTACAACATCTCTACATAAAAACTTATTATTTCTTCTAGTAATACTACAACCTTTAAACAGAGCTTTATTAACATTTAACAGATCAACAAACTTATGGTGAGAGTTGAGTCTATTTTCATCGAGCATTTCGCCAGTTCCAATCGCAGCAAAGGAATGAATCTCTTAAGACCAATAGTGAATAAAGAAAGACACCGTATAACGTTTTCAACTGGTAACTAGAAAAAAAAATTAAAAAATAAATCACAATTTATAACAGTTACTTCATGACAAACTAATCAAAACCTTCTTTATCAGGATTTTTTGTTGGCTGCTCAGTCTCTCTAGTGGTTGCTCTTGGCTTGTTCATCCATGCACGTAATATAATGGGCACAGACGGACAAAAACTCTACATGGAGACAATGTTCCCTCTCTACAGGTCCAAACCCAAACATCTATAGATTCCTCTCTCTCTAATTGTTTTCTTGCTGACAAGAATGTTTGTTTTTTTCAGTTTGTTTGGATTCATTGTCCTGCACATGATCATGTACGCTTCAAACATATACTTTTGGAAGAAATACCGAGTGAATTACCCTTTCATATTCGGATTCAAAGAAGGGACAGAGCTTGGTTATAGACCAGTTCTGCTTCTAAGCTTTGGTCTCGGCACGCTTGCATTAGCTGCTGTTATAATAAACCTTGACATGGAGATGGATCCTAGTACTAATGACTACAAAACAATCACTGAGCTTCTTCCCCTCTTTGTTGTAGCTGTAAGTTTTTCATTATTACACAACCACAAGAATGTTATATATCATTATGTTATTACTCTAGTAACAACATTTTATATGTACAATGTTTTATACAGATAGTAATGGCCATTTCGGTCTGTCCCTTCAACATTTTCTATCGATCAAGCCGCTTCTTCTTCCTAGCAGTTATATTCCGCTGCATAGCTGCACCACTCTACAAGGTACTTTACTCAATCACATTCTCTGTTTCGATATAAAAACATTGATAAACATCTCATTTTGTACTCATTGCAGGTTAATCTTCCGGATTTTTTCTTGGCTGATCAACTAACAAGTCAGGTTCAAGCTCTGAGGAGTCTAGAGTTCTACGTATGTTACTATGGTTGGGGAGACTTCAGGCTGAGAAGAAACACTTGCAGATCAAGCGATGTGTATAGCACATTCTACTTCATAGTCGCTGTGATTCCTTACTGGTCACGTTTCCTTCAGTGTGTTAGAAGGTTAATCGAAGAGAAGGATTCAAGCCAAGGCTTCAATGCTCTCAAGTATTTCTTGACCATAGTTGCAGTGTGCTTGAGAACAGCTTATAGTCTTAACAGAGGAAACGTGTGGAGAATCGGTGCATGGGTTTTCTCGGCCTTGGCAACTTTATATGGAACTTATTGGGACATTGTGCATGACTGGGGACTGCTTCATAATCCATCTAAAACTTGGCTTAGAGAGAAGCTTCTTGTTCCTCACAAAGCAGTCTACTACGTTGCAGTGGTGAGAGCTAAGAAAAAAGATAATAAAATAAATCCTGTTTTAGGGTTTCTTTTTAATCTGTTTCTTTTTGTTTTGTTTTAGGTTGTAAACGTTGTGTTGAGGTTGGCATGGTTGCAGACTGTTCTGGATTTTAACTCCACGTTCTTGCATAGAGAGACAATGGTTGCTCTACTTGCTATTCTTGAGATCATACGCCGTGGTATCTGGAACTTCTTCAGGTAGCGTCTTGACCAAGAAACAATCTCCCTGACCCTGAGATATCATCTCGTTTAGTTAAAGATTATGGTTTTTTTTTTCTGGGATGTGAACACAGGTTAGAGAACGAGCATTTGAACAACGTGGGGAAGTTCAGAGCATTCAAATCAGTTCCATTACCGTTTAACTACGGCGAAGAGGAAGAGTCCAGATAGTTAGGTCTATTAGATTGGACCTACTCAAGGTTTTTTCAAAGAGTGGTGTTTCTATTTTTGTCATTGGTATTTTTGGGCCTGCTTGTAAGGAAACTAGCATAAGAGACTTGGGATAAAAGTCTTGCCTAGGGTTTGTGCTCCCTGTTGTGACATTTAAATATATATAAGCAACTGATAATGGCATGGTTCCATTCACAATGTGCCCAAATCATGACTCACGAGTCACAAGCTTTGGAAACGCATACCGTTCCTGTAATCGATTAACGGCCCAAAGGCCCAAAATTTAGCTGTTCGAAAGCCCAAACAAGACATGGTTCCTTGACCTCCCTTCTTCTTTCTTTTTTCTCTACCATTTGTCATCTTCAAGAACCAAAATAGTCAATAATGATAATACTCTTTGCGTCCTTGTGGGCTCTCTCGCACGTGCATTACCTTTTCATCTTACATCATTCTCTTTCTACTTTCATAGTTTTGTACCAATCTTATGTTCAGTTTCTTCAAGAAAGTAAGGTTGTACGTTCATTTATAAACTTATTATAGAACGTATGGTTGTTTTCGTTAATAGTAAAGACTGTCTTTTGATTCATCATTTCTCTCAAGTTGAAAAAGAAACACATGTACTGATGATAGTTTGTAAACAAACTCTAATGAAAAGCTGTATTTGAATTCAAATGTAGATAACTCACTATAATTTCTCCTTAACGTAAATTTTAGCTTTATACTAACTCTATTTCAATTTACTTGTTGTAAAGTAAAATTTTCAAAGTAAATATCATTTCAGTACAAAATATGTTAATTTTATATGTCTTTATATTTTTTCATTGTTTGAAATGTCATTAGTTATATAGGTTATAGTATTTTTATTTCGAAAATATTTAAAATTAAATATTTTTTTAGTGTGTGTGCAAAACTTTGAAACAACAACTAAATAAAATTGAAGGAGTAATGATTTGACAAGTTGAACTAAGGAGAGGGTATAATATAATCTGGATGTAATTAATAACAAATGTGAACTGAAATGATGAAACAATATTGTTGACGAGATCAAGAGGTTAAATGCTTGGATTGGAGTATCTAGATTTTCTCAATAGAGGAGTTATGATGAACTGAATATCATGAACAGTTCTGAATAGTTCCTTTGAATGTAAAGCTTCCCAATACAGCTAATATTTTTTTCAAAAATAAATAGTTGAGTTGATATGATATGGTATAGAAGTCAGGAATAGTGTATTACACTTTACATCATAAGCTAATAGTTTTGTGATTGTTTTTTTCTGTATATAAACAATCTAATAGTGTTATGAAAACAATGAAAAATTTCCTGAAGGGATGAATGTCTCAGACTTGTACCTCAAAATCATTGTCTTGCTTTTTTTGCGTATAATACAAAACAAAATACTGAGGGTTTTGTTTTCAAATTTGTGAATCAGATATTTACATTGTTAAGTCCACGTCTAAATTATGAATATTAAAGATTCGCATTATTGCTCTTTCTTATAATATTTTATTTATTGGATATTGCTATTTGATGAAGATGATCAATTAAATCCCCATCAATAATAACAGTTTACCAAACCCATCACATCCAGTCGCTTTAACCACTTAGACAAATCTGAGTCTGACTTTGACTTTAAAGTTTGAACATTACTTCTGTCTTGCTTATTTATATCTATTTAAATAGGTTATTTAGGTACATCATGAGCTTTGGTGCATTAAATACTTGGATTTTATGAAAAGTAGCATTGAATTAGTCTTGGTTCCATGACTAAGATCTGATGGTATTTACTGTTTGAGACTCTAATGTCATCATAGATGCTGTAGCATCACCTGTCCTTCAAATATACTGAATCACCCATACCCTCTGGATCCATCAGAAGGTGAGGCTAGCTACTTCTAGACTTCTTCTTGCCTACATTGCCTCTAGATTTGGATCTGCAAATTTCACTGCCGTGTTTCAGCTTGCTTATTGCGAGCGTTAAACTTGCTGAGCTGTGACACACATCACTAATTCACCACTACTCTCTCTCCACAACTATTCTTTTGTCTCCATTTCTTTCACTTTTTTTAAAGATTCTTACTTAAAGTGACCGCATCCATTTGCTTTGTTTATTATTTTGGTTTTAGAGTAAATGTCCCATACATCGTTTGTTATGGACTTTTAACGCAAACAACGACCTTATTTGAATGTGAAAATTTCAAATTATGTGTGTTGCCGATAGATTTTTGTTCGGATTGAAACAAAAAAAAATTGTTTCAAAAAATATATTTTTGTATTTTCAATCTTTTTTTGTCAGCTAATAATAATTAGTTACAAATTTTAAGAAATTAATTGCACTTATTGAATTCATACTGATTTAATTTTATGGGAAAAGATACTCACAAAATAATACATTTATTGTATATTTTATTAATATGCGTGAAAAAAATAAATATGCATTATATTGAAAAAAGAGTATATATTATCGTTTACTATTATACAAGAGAAATCTTTGCTAAATAACCATAAAAGAATATACACACTTACAGAAAAAAAACAGACAAGTCGTGTGTGTGACTATATCAATCAAGTTTTGATCCCAAAAATGACTAAGAATGACTTATAATCAAATGCACTAACCAAAACTAAGTAATGATAGAAACCTAACATAATTCACATTAACTTTAAGAAAAAATTCACATTATCTTTGGTTGAAAATCAAAGCCTGCTTCTCGCAATAGACGTACAACTACGAGTTGTTGGTTAGATTAGATTGGTATGGACGTTGAGTTATTTAATACAGACATATGATAATGTGAGCGTTAGCCAAGTCCTGTTAGGTTATGTTTCCTTCCGTTGAACATATGGAAGGAGGGAGCATTAAAACATGTGAGGGTGGGGCAGGTAAGTGTCCTTTAAACAATAAGAAGTGGGTCTTTGCATTAGGTTTCTGACATCTTACCCATACTTACACCCATATTAATCTTCAAAGATATCAAATATTATCATGAAAAGAGTACTTTTTTGTCCTTTTGTAATCCCTTTAATTGCGACACTCTTAACGGACTTCGGTTAACACGCAGCGTAAAACCCCCATGCAGCGTCACTATTATGCATGAGTGTATCAGCGATGAGAATGTACATACCATATTGCATTATGATTCTTCTATCAATGTCTAACCGGTGATTAAGGTTTTCTAATGGTTCAGTAAAGACTATTTTGGCGGTTAGATGAATGATGTTAATTAGTTTAATGGTTTAGTAGCGTTTTTTAGATAAACATATATATATATATATATATATATATATATATATATATGTATTATAACACTACTAAGCCATCAAACTAACATCATTATCAATTTAGACATGTTTAGACGAACCCATGAGTTGGATATCGTATTAAATGGGTAAGGTTATGAGGTTTCTAGCAAGGAAAATTTCAAAATATGGCTCTGTCAAGGGAACACACCTAACAGAATCTCATGGATTAGCCTTTGTCTTCTGCTGCTCCCTTACGCCCCACTACATGTCACATTCTTTCGTTTTTATTCTATATAATATTGTACATATACTAATTTTTATTGTATTTCATTTACCTCACTTCTCTCTTCATTATTGTCCTTCCATATAATTTTATATATATACAAATAAATTTTTCGTACCAAGTTCAACAAGGCCTAATTTTATAGGCATTATCTCAGGTCGGGTCGTGCTCCCACCTCTATATAACATTGTTGTCAAACCGACTATTGACCAAAATATTAAATACTGATGAAAATTCATATTTTATAAAATTACATCATGTAAAACAAACGTTAAAATTGAATATTATTTTTATGATAAGAGTAACTAAATACACTACATTAAAACCTCAAAATGACTAGTTGAAGAGACCGGCTAGGTTAAGAATTTTGGAGAACTAATTCCGGTTATAGAAACAAAGAAGTAGTGTGATTGTAACCAAAAATACCAACGAGGTTAAGAAAGATGGTAGAATTTAAGACAAAAATTAATGGTGGATGTGAAAAATAGGTTGGTATAGAGAGAGATCATAGGGGGCTATGAGATTAGATGGGTCATTGTAACTACATTCATCTTTGAAAACTGAGAGAGAGATAAAACTTTACTGTTTGGTTACCTTTCACGTCATCTTTTTTTGGAAACTCCAAAAACAGTATGAGTTTATGTGTGTCTTCGTGATCTGTTCCCACCATTTATCCTCTCTGTCTCTCCACTTCCTTTCATTACTCTCACTTTCTTGTTCATTTCTGTTTCCTCGCTAGCTTCTCGTCTTTTAATTACCAAATCCACTCCATGTTGCATTAACGACTACCAAAATCTCTCTACACCCAACCAGCCCGGACCTAACTAAACAGATGAGAATATTTTTTTTTTTTAATTAATCAGGCTTACGCCCCACCACGTAGGCCCGGTGCCAGCCTTTGTCTGTACCTTTTACGGTCCTGGACACACCTCCCCAAATCGTGGCCTAGGGAGTTTGAACCCCTGACCTCTCGGCCAAAGAACTACCACTGGACTATCACGTCTTGGGTAACAGATGAGAATATACTTGTTAAATACTATTCCCTATGTATTAAAAACTAACGTTTAGAGTTTTTCATAGTATATATTAGAAACAATTAATATTTACAAATATTATGTTTTTTTTTTCTTGTTTTCGTTTCCAATAAATATTTCGTTATTCATATTCTTACATTTTGAATTATATTTTAATTTTAAACTAAAAATCATCAATTAAAATCCAAAATATTCATTTTTTCAAAAACAAATAGGAAATGTAAAACATCATTCTTTCAAATAGGGAGAAAGTAGGATTTTCGCTTCACCATTGGAAAATATAATTGTATTTATTTTCAGTTATGTTCGTTTTATAAAAAGAATCTTTATAAAATTTTAGTTATATTTTTATTAAAGGATGAAATTGTGGCTATTCGAAAGTGGTTAACGCGTTTCAATTTATAATTGTTAGAAGAATATTTAAAACATCGTCAATCATAAATAATGGATGCTAAAAAACATTTCTGATATATTTGAATAAGGTAAATGAAGTGATGAGTAAATCTTTTGACTATATTATACTTGCATTGAATCTAAGTTTATTAGTCAATGCTCATCGGGACAGATCTCTCCAACTTAACCACTCAAGTATCAACACAAAACCCAGTTTATTTCAACTTTGTATTGCTCTATATTATTCTATTTTCTTCTTCTGCTCTAAACCGAAACCAAACCAAGCATATTCCCTAAGTGTTTGTGATTGTTCCATAAATTTATTGTGATCGTGCGTGTGTGTTGTACAATTAAGAAAATACACGTGATGTTAGTGCAAACATCACACGCCAAAATCGGGTCATGGGGACGCATGAAGAGAAAGGACTTCTCCTTTGGGGACGCATGAAGAGAAAGGACTTCTCCTTTGAATTGAAATGGATCCTATGTTTACTCTTACTGTGCACGTGTTCATCATCTCCGCCATTCGTTAGCCATTACCAATATCATTTTAAGCCAAGGCTACTGCCAATGCTTCTTTGAACCGAGACCGACTTTTAATTTTAAGAACTTGCAGTGTGCTGTGTAATTGCATCGACTACTAATTCAGATGTATTGTTAACATTTGATACTTTAAGATATAGTAATATATTTGAAAGAATCTAAAATATATTTTTGGTGTAAAAATCTAAAATATTTAATACGGAAAGCTCATACTAAGATTATTATATCCTCCAGGTTATATTAAATCTTACTCATACTTATCAAAGAGAAAATAAATCTTACTCATGATATTGTACAAACGAAATCCTATCAATTAGTATTACATAGAAAAAATCAATTATATAATACCCTTATTGATAAAAAAAATACCCTTAAATTTACCTGAGAATCCCAAATTTAGGAGTCATTTCTTTCTTGATCGCTTAACACATGTATCTTTTACTTGCTTATGTGTTCGTATAAACATTAAAAACGTATGAGTTAATTATGTAAAATTAAAATTATATTGAATAAAAATCAAACTATATTGAACAAAGATGGATTCACACAAACAAAAGAAGAAGCAAGTCGGGAAGCCCCCACACTGACTGGCTCTTGTCAGTTGGATTGTAATAAGTTTTGTTACAAACAAAAATGAAACATATTTGTGTGGCTCCCATATATTACTTTTAAAATATTAAAATGTATACTTTATTTCACAGTTATATAACTTTACATTAAAATGGGACGAGAATAATTACACTACACTTATTATTAGTGCTGGTTCTGCCAAATAAAGAATCAAATAATGCTGCATAAATTCTGTTTCACAAAACTAGTTATTTCATATACGCAGTATAAATATGTATTTAAAAGTGATTAACCGATTTTTTTAAAATGGAGAAGAGGGAAAAAAATTTACGTTGTGCGTTCGGTTAATCTCTGGGCAGAAAGATCGTACTGCATGCACTGCGAGTCTGCGACCCTTTTGAATCAGATATTAATATTCAATGGTTACGTCTGCCAATTGGGGTTTCTGGTCAAATACGAAATGGTCTTAATAACAGATTATTTAATTTATTTTGTTATTGTTCATTCTCACAGCTCACCACTCACTACTCACTACTTATACACAGCCACACCGTCATATGTACGAGACATTTAGGGTTTTGAGGGAGAGTTTATGCTTTAAAAATCTTAGGTTTCGCGTTTTATATATGGAAGCTTAAAATCTATTAAAATAAAGTTGTTATATTGATTATGCTTAAGTTGTTATATTCGATTCTCTTAGAATTTAATGTAATTTGTGATTTGCGCAAGAATCCCATACCACCTTATATAAAATCAATAAAATCTATGTCTTTGTAATATATGGTTAGTAAAACTCATTAGACTGCTAAAGAAATTACAACAGGGAAAATATAATATATGAAAATCAAGTTTATTTGGTGGGAGGGTTTAAAATCACAGGAATCATTTAATGGTAGTATATAAATTAGAAAATGAAATAGATACAAGTGGAGATTAAGAGAGAAAAAGGTTAAGTTTAAGGAAGATGAAATGAGAAGGGAAAATAAGTTGTCGTAGGATTGGTTTGTGCTAAGAAGAGACACCAACCTATTTTTCAATGTTAGGCCATGTTTATTCCCGTTTTTAGGTTAGAATTCTTAAATTAATTTGTTTTTTTTTTAAAAAAATTTAATTAAAAAACGGCTTTTAAATCTCTTATTTAAAAGACAATTATTAAATTTTTTTAATTTAAAATTAAAAAATATCTCTTAAAAAAGTTAAAAATCTATGCTAAAAGATCTTCAATAAAGATGCTCTACCCTCTCTTTTGCCTACATCCTTTCTTGGTAGTTATAAATCCTTTCATCTCATTTGCTTCTTTTTATCCTTTTCATTTTTCACCTATATAATCCAACCATTGATTAATAGGGGATTAAGCCCACATGAAACGGTAGGATTTATTTGAACTTTGTCAAAGATATTCACATATTATTATTATTATTATTTAAGTCGACACTTAACTACACATTATAGCTTATTTTGTCATAGTCCGTGGTTTTTCCTTGGTATCTCACAATACGTGAAGATAAAAATCAAAGATGACTTGAAAAGTATACATTGATTTTTATAGTTTTGGAAAATATTTTTTTCGTTATAGCTTTTGAAACTCACTTTTTCATACACCCGTAATGATATATAATATTGACATGTAGTATATATAAGTGTTTTTAAATCCTAATTATGTGAGATTTAGTAAATAATTATTTTAAGAAAAACTTTGGACCTTCTATAAATGTAGGTACACCTGAACAAAGTTTAACAACAGTCCACAGAAAATCGAATATCGATACTACATATGTACTGACTTATTACAGTGGTATCCATATAATTATAATAACGTATACTATGTCGTTTGAATCAGTCCGTGACAACGGTCCATACCTTTTTACAGTCGTCAGAAAACACGGTCGCGACATGTACATACACGCACATACCTAAAGCCATACGTAACACACACCATATTTTACATATAAGATATCTATTACTATTATATATTTATTAAAATATAGATTTCTGACACACATTTACGTACGTGTATCTATAATACGCAAATGCACCGCATAGTCTTTCTCCTCCTTTGATGGTCTAAATCTGACGTGACATCTCCCTCTCTTGTTTGTTTTCCTCTCTCCCAAACACAAAACGCCATGTTTGTTTCCGAAACTCAACGGCGGATGGATGAGGTCGCCGCCGCGAGGAGAGAAGCTTCTTCTTGGGACTTCCCTTTCAACGACATTAACATTCAGCAGCAACATCGTCGCTGCAACACAAGTCATGAGTTTGATATCTTGAAGAGTCCTCTTGGAGATAACGTGGAAGAGAGTAATAATCATAACCCTAATTTTAGTAACGGCGAGAGCGGTAAGAAGGAGACGACAGATAGTGGACAGTCTTGGTCTTCCTCGTCTACAAAACCGGCTGTCTTGGGGAGAGGACATTGGAGACCAGCTGAAGATGCTAAACTCAAAGAGCTTGTCGCCATTTACGGTCCACAAAATTGGAACCTCATAGCTGAAAAACTTCAAGGAAGATCTGGTAATTTCTTAAATCAAATATTTTATAATGGTTTTTTTTTTCTTTCAAAATTTCATTAAAATCAATATGTTTGATCCATCAGGGTCAGTCAAATAAGTGAGCTTTATTTAAGATCTGGTAACAAAATCAAATCTTAAATAAAAAAGTCTTTTATGGGTCTTCTTGGTAAGGAAGTAAGTTCATGAACTTTAGTAACTCGATTTTGATTTATGGTTAAAAAGGGAAGAGCTGTAGACTAAGGTGGTTTAATCAATTGGACCCGAGGATAAACAGAAGAGCTTTCACGGAGGAAGAAGAAGAGAGGCTTCTGCAAGCACATAGGCTTTATGGTAACAAGTGGGCAATGATTGCGAGGCTATTTCCTGGTAGGACTGATAACTCTGTCAAGAACCATTGGCATGTTATCATGGCTCGTAAGTATAGAGAACACTCATCTGCTTACCGTAGGAGAAAGCTCATGATTAATAATCCACTTAAACCTCATCTTCCTAATAATCATCCTAACCCTAACCCTAATTACCACTCTTTTATCTCCTCCACTCATCATTACTTTACTCAGCCTTTCCACGAGTTTAATTTGACTCATCACCTGGTTAATAATGCGTCTATCACGCCTGACCATAACCAGCTTGTGTTGCCTATCCACTGTTTTCAAGGTGCTCGAATGATCTTCTTTTCTCCCATCAATTTGTTTCATTATCTTTCTCCCTTGCATATTTTGATATTTTGGTGTGGTTTATATTTTTGGTGTGTGTAACATTCAGGTTATGAGAGCAATGAGACTCCAATGGTGGTGAGTATGTTTGGCAACCAAATAATGGGGGGCGATAATGTTGGTGCCATGTCAGAAGGGTTATATGATTTTCCGTACATTGACTCTACGAGCCACGAGAAAGGAGTGCCAAAGGAGCCAATGAGTTGGATCGGAATGGAAGGTGAAGATGGGGAGGTGGTGGAGAAGGCAAAGCAGCAACCACATTTTTTCGATTTTCTTGGCTTGGGGGCGGCATGAAACTTGTTGTAATGAGTTAATGACAGTTTATTAATTTGGTTAAAGAAAAGCAAGAAGTTATCTTTACTAGGTTGAAAGCAAACAAACCAAGATCCAAGCCCCTTCTGTTTGCGTTAATTAGTAAGATGTAGATTGTTGTTTCTAATGTAAAACATTTAATAAAATCTCATTATCATAGTAACTCTTTGGTATATTTCTCAAAGAGACGTAAAATATGGTAAAGATATGATGAGAAAAAACAACTAGAAAGGGAGAAGTGAAATTAAAAGAGTTAAGTGAAGTTGTGAAGAGTTGGAGAAAGAGACGAAGAAGAGGAAGTGTCAAAGATTGAGGCAGAGATTGTGCAACAGAAAGGCCAAACATGAAACATGCTAACCAAATCTCACACACACATTGCATTTGTTTCTTCCCTTCAAACCGTTTCCCCTACTCTTCAATCTTCTTACCTATGTCTCTCTCTCATGTCACGCGGACCCACATGGCTACTATTTTTTTATATTTATATATATATTTTCATGTTTTTGGAATAACTAATTGCATGTTTCTTGTAGTAAACTTAGTTTTGTTTTTGAATATTTGTTAGTATCATATATTAGTAAATGTAGGTTTTCATAGTTTTTAAAAGGCCCACTCATTATGGTTATTTAATTTTTGACTTTGTAAAGTAGAAAACTTACATTTGAAGATCTCTTACTATTATTTGAGAAGTGGATTTGCTTATTTTTTCATGTTTTCTATAATTTTATATTGAATCATTAATTTTAATAAACATTTTTTATTAAACTAATTAAATTTTTGATATCTTTCATAAATAATTATATATCATTATTTAATTGACTATAAATTAATATTATAAAAATTTCTTTCAAAAAGGTTAAATGGAAAACATGTTTGAGAAAATAAATAGTATTACAACAATATTATTTATTTTGTGTTAATCTACATCTTTCTTTCTCTTTTTTTTTAATTTTTATAATTAGTATAACATATACACATATAATAGTTAGATTTATCATTATACTAAAATATTTAAAATACTTTTATAAAAATAATAAATTGATTTGTATTTGTTTGCAACGTAATATGTCATAGCATATTTAAAAAAAAATTGTTTTAGTATTAAATTACCCAAAAGAGGTTTATAAGCAAAAACAGTGAATTTTATTTATATTATTCATCATGAGTCATGACATAAGTAATTCCTAATTCCCTACTGTTGTCAGGTTTTATGTATAAAAGTCCGACCACTAACATTTTGCATTTTGTATTATTTTCTCTGTTAGATTTTGAATGTAGTAAAGAGTTAATTAACAAGTAGCACAGAAAAGATCAGAGTAGTTTGTGAAATACCCAAATATTTTTTTTTCTTTCTGTTTGAAGTCTTCTTAACGAGACAACAAGACCGGGAGGAAACCAAAACAGAACGGTTTGCAAACCGTGATTCACTGATTTATGAACGCCGTCCTGGAGTTTCTATAGATAGGCCCATTGGGCCTAAACCCGTCATGAGCTATATGCCTTTCCGAATCTCTTTGTTGGCTTTTTTGTTTAGCTAACTCCAACAATTCTTTTTTTTTTAAGGTAACTCCGACAAATTTCATGCTAAAAGAGAGACATGTATATTTTTAAAAATAGAAAGATGTATGTGTTTAATCTGAAACATGTATATTTATAAAGTTGAAATATATATCGTGTTTAATCTGAAACATGTATATTTATAAAGTTGAAATATATATCGTGTTTAATCTAATTCCATGAACAAAACTATATTTCTTGCTAACAAAAAAATGATTTTACGTGTATTTTCCTTTAGATACTTTTCTTATACAAAGAAAGAGACTTTATGCTCCCCTCTTAGATAGATTATATAACAAAAAGACAGATAAGATGCTCTGCTTTTTCTCCTCTACATAAAATACATACTCATCTTTTCTTTATTCTCTCGAATTATTCTATACACTAGGACAAATAATGAAATAAAGGTTATCTTAAAACCACATGTACCAAAGTCCAAAGAAGACACCATAACTTCAGCATATCCATCTGTTAGAGTAATGCACAAAAGGACTACTAAGATGGATATTAATAGTTTTTTTTTTTTGAATAACCTTAGGAAAGCATGTGCTAACTGTTATGGATATTAATAGTTATCTTCAATTTTTTCACACAAACAAAAAATATCTACATTTTCCCTTCTTAGCAAAACAATACACTACTAAGTCTCTCTTCACGAATAAACAATATGTACAATTATTCTATTTTAGTATATGTTTGGCGTTACATGGCTCTCCCTGAAGCTCATAGATCTCGCCATAGCTGCAGGGTTTGCTTTCAGGTTAAGATCCCTTTCAGGTTAAGCTCAGAGATCTCGCGTTGCAACGCTTACTTCACTATTAATACTTTCAGATAGTGAATCCAATCTTGCTCTTACACAAGCGTATTTGCTCATGTGAAGCTTCGTCTCTTGTCCTTTTTCCTAGACATTTGGAGGTCTCTAGAGTAGATAAAACTGGTACCGTGTAGCCCCAGTAGACGGGGATGTGGTAAAAACTAGGGTTAAGAGGGTACTGATAAGGCCAAGGAGGCGAAACAGAGGATGTTACTTGTGGAGGAAGAAACCCTTGGAACTTGTTGAAATCTTGGGAAACAGAATATGCGGTTATCTTGGAATCGCTTGATTGATGCTTACCTTTCTCACTAACACAAGATTCCGAAGACTCAAAGCTGAGAATCTTAGTCGAGGAGCTATTGTAATCGTTAGTGTAGTCATTACTATTATTCTCGGAACTGATGTGCTTGTAATGGTCTGTGGAAACCCATCCTTTGTTCTTGCGACGGCCCGAACCGACAGGGACGGTTCTCATGGATCCACCGGAGGTCCAATACCTCTGGCAGTTTCTGCAGAAGTGACGTGGCTGGCTAACGTTGTAGTTGTTGTAGTAACAGAACTTGGTGTCTGCGCTGTTGCATCTAGGACACGGGAGAAGCTTGTCTGGTTTCTTCAGTTCAGTTGTTTTCTCTTCCCATGTAGTAACTGTTGTGATCTCGCTGTGCTGGTCATCGCTGTTGTCAGATGTTTCCTTTGACTCTTTGTTAAGATCAGATGATATCATCAGACTTTTATTATCTTGTTCACTGTTATCAGTAGTATCTTGGTTGTCCATCTGAAAATATGAGGATGATAAGAATTAACATCATGGAACTAGTTAAAAACTGATAAAGATTTAGAAAAAAGATTCTATTTTTTTAACATTTTCCTGTGAATTTAGATGAACTCTGAAAGCCCTTTTCATTGATTATGTGAATACAGTAAATACAAACCCTTAAGAATATTCGACTCACTCATCAAGCAAAAGCTTTAACAATACATATTGATAGTAAATGACCTTGATCACATTTTCTCAGCATCTAAGAACAATAGAAAACATGTTTATATGCAACTCGGAAACATACCATGTGTAGTCCAAGTGAGGGACAAGAAAACGAGGAAGAACTCTCCATGCAGTGAAGAACAGGGGACAAAGAAGATGTAATTGTCCAGCCAAACAATTTTATAGGAGTATCTCTAAGTTCAGACATGCTAATCTTTGCAAGTAAGTACCAGACAACAAAAAGAAGAAAGGGAAGCAGAGATTAAACTTGATGGTATATGTGTGTTGTTCTTTAACAGAAGATGTGAGACAAGAGTATATATATATATGTATAAGAAGTATGGGGTTGGTATTAATGGATCGCACAGAGCCACACAGGGAGAAAAGAGTGGGGACATGTAGAGATGGGAGAGCCACATGTTTTTGCAATAAAAGTGAGCTTTTTTGCAATCTTTTTCAGCTCTTTTTTGATCTCTCTTTCTGTGCCACTCAAAAGATTTCATTCCTTTGCCACGTCAAATTGTTTGGTTATTAAAATGGGAAAGTTCTTTTGGTGTCTCTAGATATATTCGTATAATACATATAGGATGATGATGATACAGCGATGCAATACAATAACGTGGGGCACTGTGCGACCTTTTATTTCTATCCACGTCCGTTGTACATGGCCTGTGTGAACTCTCAAGTATGTGGTCTACCAGAATATCACCAATGAATATGTCAGATTCTTGTAGCTTTTTCAAGCATAAGTTCTTATAGATTCCGATCCGGGGTATAGTAGTCTAACATTATACGATTCATGATTCAAATTTTTGAGTATATATATGTGTCTCTTCCGACTCAAACATTATATGATTCATGATTTCCGATCGACTATATCTATAGTTCGAACTTTAGAAATGGATGGCTTTGCACTCTCTTCAAATACTCAAGATTGCTTCTTATGGGTCCAAGAGGACCTTTTATATATTAGATCAGAACAGTTTTAAATTACTTCCTTAAAAAGTGATATATTTAACGATTTAATAAAATAATTTAAAAAAATAATAACTATGTTTGATGTTTTTTAAATATAAGTTTTAAATTAGTAACATATCTAAAATTTTAAAAATTTTACTTTATTTTCTTAATTTCACTTACTTTTATATTTCGAGTTCAGTTCAATCGTTCTATTTGGAGATGCTATTAAACGGTGCTAATTAGATCCATCTTTCTCCTTATCATGAACAATATTTTGATCTCTTTACATGGTCATGCAGCCTCCACCTAAGCCATGGCCCACGACACACATAAGTGTATCCTAAAAACAAGCACTCATTAGTTGTAGGAATAAGTGCAAAATATACTTCTTAAATTTATTAATAACTAAATAATAAAGTATACGTCTGAAAATACATAGGTCTAAAAATATTAATTGCAAAGCCATGGTAAAGAAAAATTACTAAAGAAGATGACACTCTAATAGACTAAACACTATCTTACCACAGTTCTCTCTTCTCTCTCATTTCCTTCCTCGCGTGAAGATACCGGAAACTTAAATTTCTTAGCTCCGGCCCGGCGTTTGCCGGTGTCACCACTGTTTCTCTATTTTCCTTTGCTTCCCACGCTTTCATGCTTTCATGGAGTTGAGATACATGCTCCTCTGAGTTTATTGGGCTCATAATCTGAGCTCGAATCGGTGAGCGACGGTGATAGATCCCGATGTCCGTTGGAGTAGCGGCGAAACTTACGGTGGGCTGTTGCTAGGGGAATCGGCTTTTAGGGCTGAAGCTTTGACTATAGCTTCTCGACGACGGCGCATGACATGGAAGGACGCCTCCTCCATCATCGATCTAGCTTCCCCTGCAGCGGTGACCATTAGCTTTGTTCTTGAAATAGGTTTCGATTTAGTTTGAGTGTTTTTGGTTAAGTCTATTCTTTGTATCGTTTGATCTAATTATGTGGTGTAAGAGACTTCCATTCTGAGTTGTAGGATGGATTGTTCTCATTATGGTGCAAAAGAGAAGTGATGTTTCAGCTAGGTAATGTAGGATACAGTAATGATTCTAAGTGATACTAAGCTTCTTCATTGCTCTAGTGGTTGAATCTCTTTGAGGTTACAAATCATGTGTATTATGTTTTGGTGAATGAAAATTTGAAGTTGAGTAATAAAAACACTATCTTACCATCTTTTTGTTTAAAGGCAACAGTGAGTTGAAGAAACTTAAAGAGGAAATTATTTAGTGACAAAAAGCTAAAATTATACTCATTTGTTTCAAAATATTGTGTGTTTTAAAAATTTCACACATATTAAGAAAATGTCTTAAATTTTGATTATAAATATCTTGTTTTTGAGATTAACTATTTTCCATAATTTTAACCAATAGAAATTGAAGAAACACAATTTTTTTTTTTAAATTTCTATTATACTATTATTATTTAATAAAAAATGCAATGTAAAAAAATGTAATATTTAAAAACAAAGATTTTTTTCTTAAAACATGGATTTTTTTGTAACAGAGGGAGTATCTTTTAAGCCAAAAAAAAATAAGAGAGGTTTTATGGTGCATATATGCTATTAAATAACTAATCACTAATTGTGTTTACTTGTAATAGCATCTTTATGAGTTACAACTTACAGATTTTCATCTTTGTTTTTTCTACAAATTTCACTTAATTTTTATAAATGACAGATTTCTTATTCCCATAAGAAAGTTACAAATGGAAGTAATAAAAGTTTTTTTCAATATATATGTACTTCTACCAAAAACAAAACTATATTACAAACCAGTAAAACACAACCATGGTATCCTCAACAAACCGTCATTTGAATTTCGTGTTAATAACATATCTCATTATCCTCAGAACTTCGTTATCATTGGGATACTCTGTCGATGGAGATGTGCCGTTCTTACCAAAACATGTTGTGATCACTAACAAATTGACCACACGTGAAGGAATGGCGTTGCACTGTACGAACGAAGGGAAAGATCTAGGCTTTAAAACGATCGTAGCTGACGAAAGTTTCGATTTCAGGTTTCATCTCAATCTACTCGGAACAACCGTGTATACTTGCACTTTCTCGTGGCCTGGAAACGTTAAGACATTTGACATATTTAGAGCTGATAGAGATGATAATCGAAGAAGTATCTGTGGTGTATGCAGAGAATGTATTTGGCATATATCTGAGTTAGGTCCATGTCGTATTAGACGCGATGGAGGCTCTCCTTGCTGTTTTCATTGGCCCTCTTAATCATATCAACTATTTATCGTATCTTTCTTTCATATCAAGAAAAAAATATACATTACTTTTGCATTGTTGAGTTATTAATGGAATAAATAAACAAGTTTGCTATATGAAATTGTTTCTTTTGTTACTGATTGAAATTGTTGTTAAATACTCATTCCGTTGCATATTAATTACTACCTTCATTTATTTCATTTTAAATGTTTTTTTATTTTATTTTTACAATGCATATATTCGTTATATTTTTTTCAATTTTATTCATATTATTTTACTTTATTAATTATCAAACACAAATAATCTAATACATTAATTAGCGAAAAACATAGTACTCCCTCCGTTTCATTTTAGTTGTCTTTTTAGTTTTTTACACACAAATTAAGAATACATTTAATTTTACATATTCTCAAAATATAAACATTATTACCCATACACCTAACCACATTTTAACCAGTAGAAAAATAGAATATATATAAAATCATTAAATTTTGCATTGAAATTCGAAAACGACACTTATTTTGAAACAAAAATTTTACTCTACAACGACAAGTAATTTGAAACGGAGGTCGTACTTCCTCCGTTTCATTTTAGTTGTCGTTTTAGATTTTTACACACAAATTAAGAAAACATTTAATTTTACATATTCTCAAAATATAAACATTATTACCTATACACCTAACCACATTTTAACCAGTAAAAAAATAGAATATTATATAAAATTATTAAATTTTGCATTGAAATTCGAAAACAACACTTATTTTGAAACAAAAATTTTACTCTACAACGACAAGTAATTTGAGACAGAGGTAGTATTTAATTGTCTTCTCAATAAGTGTAAAAGCCGATTATATACTTGTCACCTTTCTCTTTTAATAATTGGTATATCTTTCCATATAAACTTGAAATTTCATCATGTTTGTTTATGTCTTCTCTAAATCCGAAACGGGACTTGATAATGACTGTGGTGGATAAAAATCAAGAATCGTTCAAGAAAAAAGAACAAAGAATTGTAAAGAAACTTTGTAGATCCATCACAAATATTGATATGAATCACATGGAAAATAAATCAAAACCGAAACGAAGTTATGAGCTTCATCCCAGATGAATGTTTTGCATTTTATATACAGATGAAATATCACTCATCATTTCATTTCTAACGCTAAACAAAGCTTTTCAACAATAAAATACACAAAGCAACTAGGAGATAATTCTCAAAGTTGATAAAACTTTAGCAGAGTGTTTGGGTGTCCCTCTCCATGTCATTGGATCATCGTAGTGGTCATTTACAGACCATGCATATATACTTTTTAAATACAGTACTATTTTAAAATGGTTTTCTTTAGCAGTTGTGTGGTATATGATCGGTTCACTTTCTCTGCGTGGATGTCTTTAAAGAGAAACAAGGTAGATGGTTTTTCTTCTTTTAAAAGTTATTTATAATGCCATTTTCCTGTAAAGTTATTTCATCGTTACATTCTTTAATTATCCTTTCCTTAGAAATACTGCAAAAAACTCCTCCAATCATAATTAACGTTATTAATATTTCTACATGTTCTTCTGAATGATAAACATCGATTATGATTTCCCAATTTGCTTAAATTAACCCTTTTTAATTATTAAAAGTATTTGTTTTTTTTCTTAAATCATAATACTGGTTTTAATTAGAGAACAATATAAAGTATTTCAAAGTTTTTACCACTTCAAAAAATAATAACTAAAGAACATTAAAGCTAGATTTCCGTTTGAATACTACTAAAGAACATGTTTAGATTCTACACATTTATTAATAAAAAAAGATGTTACACATTTATTAATAAAACGATAATACACATTTACTTGTGATTACGTCGATATATATAATCTACAGAATGTTATTACATCTTTCAATACTACTTTTGAAATAAAGAAGAATATGATCATTTCACAAACAAACTCTTTGATCCCATCAATTGGATCCTCTACAATTAACCATTCATACTAGTAGTGCTATTCTCATTCTTATTAATCCTCAAAACATCATCATCATCTTTTGGAAATCACTCGTCCACCAATGGGTTTTTACCGTTCGCACCTAAACATGTCGTAGTTATTAACAAATCGACCAAACATAAGTTGATCGCGCATTGCACGAATAAAAAAATAGATCTAGGGGTAAAAGCTTGCACCTGGAGCTAGCTTTGACTTCAGGTTTCATGTCAATCTCCGTAAAACGACGAGGTACATTTGCACTTTCGAGTGGCCTGGAATTAAGGTAACGTTTCCTATTTTCAGGGTGGATAGAGATGATACTCCAAAAACTGAAGTTGGAGTTTGTAGAGAATGTATTTGGTACATTTATGAAACAGCTCCTTGTCGTGTTAACCGCGATGCAGGCTTCCCTGTATGCTTTGATTGGTATTCTTAGGTCATTTGTGTTGAGAATTCTCAAAAAGAATCTTTTATTAAAAATAATTGTTATCTTTTTCTCCTGATTTATAATAGCAACAAAATAAGAATAAAGTGGCTATTACTGATACATAGTACTCCCTTTTTGTTTCTCAAAAAGTGTAATTTTGATTCTTTTCATACAGATTAATAAAATTATTGGAATGCATTATATTCTTATTGATTACAAATATTCAACCAAGAAATTTTTTAAAAATTAAATTTATTTATAAAATCAATATATTTGTAATTAATATTTAGCTCAATATTACATTGGAATTCTAAAATAACACTTTTTGTGTAACAAAACAAATATTAAACTGACACTTATTTAGAAAAACATAGAGTATATACTAGCTCATATTTTGCTTATAACCATGAAATCTTGAATCTTTCTATTAAGATATCTCGGAATCAAGTAATATGATTCCATACAAAGAAAAATATTATACATCCACTTCGAAAAAGATCTGTACATACTGATCTTAGATCACCTTGAGCAGAATCAATCTTGAGGAAGAAATAAATTATAGCCAAATCTCAGATCCTAAGGGCATCATTAACCCAAGAAACCCTTTTGGGTTTCTTATTTTTTTTTTTTTTTTTACTTTTTTTAAAGTGAACCAATCGCGAGTCGCCACGTGTCAGTGGGACCCGTGAACAGTATAAGAAACTCATAAGAACCGGTTCTTAATCTATAGTTTTTGTAACCGATCCTTACATTGTTCATGGATCCCACGGCTTAAGAAACCCACCTTAGGACCCCCAATAATCATGCTCTAATCTAACAGCAGAGGCTGGAGGAGTTTTATCTCACCAGTCAAGGCGACATTTCATTTTATCAAGAAGTCGGAAGCCTTCAGGTCGAACTACCCGATCTATATATAATCAGATTGGTGTAACCATTAGTCCATTTTCAGATCGTATTTATAATATTATTTGGTTGAAAAGACGGTAGAGAAGTGTGACACACGTTAACTAAAGTGTCCATTAGGATAGATGTTGTGTAAAAACCGTAACCTAATAAGTGTACAAACTTCATTATTATCTGAACTGGGGGCATCATAGATTCTGTCTAAACACTTCAAGTCAAAGAAGAAAAAGTTACACAAAAATTCCAAAAACTAATTAAAAAATATCAAAAGCGGTGTAAAATCCGGAGGTATTCAAGGAAAGGGAAACAAATAGTCAAATACCAAAACGTAAAATGCGTAAAAGTTAAGAAAAATAAAGCAAAAAAAAAGAAAGAGGAAAGGGTCAAGAGAGCATATATTCCCTTCTCCAACATAACCCCACTCAGGTTTCCAGATATGGTGTTAGAATAAGTTATAGATAAAGACCAAGAAAAAAATAAGAGAATACTCCAACAACTACTTGTAAGTAGTATAATCTCCATATATGTGCCAACAAACCCAATCTTCTTGAACCATTCTTGATTGTTATTACAGAAGATGGATAGTGATAAGAAACACAAGTCAAAGGAATCTAAGCAGAGATTGAGATGGAGTTATGAGCTTCATCACAGATTCGTAGACGCCGTTAATCAACTCGGGGGACCAAACAGTTCTGTTTCAGTTCCCTTTGTCCTTTTGAAACCTTGCCAAGTTTGGGTGGTTAGGTCTTATTTCTTTGTTAGATTTTCATTTTTGTTTTGTTATGTGGTGGTTCTAGAGGCGACGCCTAAAGGCTTGATGAGGCTTCTTGAGATTCCTGAGCTTACTTTGTACCATCTCAAGAGTCATTTACAGGTGTTTTTTTTTTTGAAAATTTTCCATTGCTTCTAATTTCTTGAAATTTACTAACGCTAAATTGGCTGATTATTGTTCTATTTCTTTCAACTCTTCAGAAATACCGGCTCGGGATAAGCGAGAGAGATATTGGTAACAAGCAAGATGGTTAGACATTCTTTGATTACTTATGATTTTATTTTTGTTACTAGTCTCTAGATTTATTAATGTTGTTCAGAGAGTTTAATCTAATCCTGATCCTTGCTTATTGATGATGTATTCTTATGTTGCTTTCTACAGCTGCAAGATCCCAAGAATGTCAGAGTCAAGGAGATTTTGGAGATCAACTAGACATTATTGTCACGAAAGGAAGAGATGACGAACCTCACAAGTAATGATCATCTTAAAAGAAATACTATATATTCTGTTTTCATAGCTATAGTTCAGCCTCTTTGAAATCTTTTTTTTTCCATAGTAGCAGAAACTTGCATGTCAAGGAGGCGATAGAAATACAACTGGAAGTCCAGAAGAAGCTTCACGAACAAATCGAAGTAAATAACGTTATGCTTCTGAGTGAATCACATTGTATACAATAAGATGTTTCTTGCTTTAGAAACTTGAGCGTTTCTGCTTTTGTTTTAGGTGCAGAAGCAGTTACAAGTGAGGATAGAGGCACAAGGGAAATATTTACAGTCAGTGTTAATGAAAGCTCAAGAAACTCTCTCCGGTTACAAATCTTCTAATCTCTATGGCGTAGCATCGATGACGAGTAGAAGCGGTCTAAGTTCTGAAGATGACGAGGCTGAGGAAGAATATGATTTCTTGGGTCACAAGAAACCAGAAAACAGAGAAATTGAACCGACGAGAAGTTCAGTTGACAGCTCGTTGGCCTCATCAGAGAGCTCAGAAGCAAAACAGTTTGAATATCAGAGCATTATGAGGAAATCAAACGAGCTTCAGTTGATGGAGATCAAACCAGAGGAAGTGATGGAGCATAAGAGAAGGTGGGACGGTGTCGTTTGCGTGGAACAATCTACCAGGAAACATGTTCCAAGTCCAAGTCCAACAAATAGGACTAGTCTATTAAGTTACAAGAAACCTGACTCTTTTAATAAGATATGTTAAAATATACCATCGTGTCTATGCATTATCCGTCCATATATTTTATATAGATTCTTGTGGGCGAGAATGAATGAAGTCGAAAACTAAAAAAGTTCTTGAAAATTCCTAATTTAAATACATGAAATTCAAGAAACAACAACCCTAAGTCTTCATGTAAGAAAATGACAAAAAGGCACAAGGCTTATTACAAAAGTTTATTCTGAACCCTAATTCTAGGAATCAAGAACAACACATTATGTGCCACCAGATTCAGCAGTGTTACCATCACTGTTTCCACCGTCATGACCAGAAGAATCTATAACTCTCCGACCACTGTCGGAACCAAACATAACCCAAACCTCTGTCCCATCGCTTCTTTTGTTCTCAACCTCATCTCCTTCAACAGGCATCTCGTACCTACAAACAGGACACGACCCATGAAACCCTAACCATGTCTCTATACATCCACCATGAAACCTATGCGTACACGGCATCTCCTTCACCCTCTCCTCCACCTTCCATTCCTCTAAACAGATCACACACTCTCCTTCGCAGCTGTCAACATCAACGACCCGCATCGCATCGATGGAAGCCTTGGACGCTGGAGGATGACCTTCGACGTGTGACTCAAGCAACTCGCGAAGCAGAGGATTTAACCCCAATGACTCCTCGAGAACGATCATTCCTTGTGTAAAAGGATTGACCAGAATGATTCTCTCACGCCACGAAGCAATGTTATCGTTTGCATCTGATGATTCTTGATCAGAGAAGCCTAAGAGTAAAGGCAAGAACAGATGCAAATCTCTGTTCCTTGGAAACCTTTCGGAATCAGATGAAGTCTCTCTTCCAACTTCAGCTTCTTGTTCTGTCGCCATCTTAAGCAAATGAACAGATCTGATACTTTTTTTCCTTTCTCAAATAACTATGAACCGGGCCTAAATAAAAAAGTTGTGAGACAATGATTGATCTTATCTTATCGATTTATCCATTAGCAGATACCTATGTCACACTTTCTTTGACTTTTTTGCTTTGTCGGAAAGACTATCAATGTCTGAATTCTCCTTATACCAGAGAGTATACTCAAAAGCCAACGAAGGGTCCTTTTGGTATTTGGAGATCAACATTCGATGTGTTGGACGTATTTAATCACATGGAAGGTGGATAAGAGCATTAAAAAAAGGGTTTCACTAGTTTCGAATCTTTACTTGATGCGACACGAGTCACTCTAGGATACCATACAGTACAGTATGGTCCTATGACTCGATACCACATGTCGAATAAGCAGACATCAAATGAAATTGTAGATATACAACTAGACTACGTATATAATCTACTTTATGCTAAACAAACCAAATCAGAAGCATATTGTCTTTATGTACCCTAATCATGAAAGAGTTTTCTACGGCTCACTAGACCATGTGTATAAGTGCCATCCACGCGAGCCAATCGCCATCAGTAAACTTCCATATCAACAGCTGAATGAAGTAGGTACCTGTGCATTCACGTTTCATACGTCACGCTTTTTATATATCAAAACTTACAAAAGAGACACATAAATAGAATCAGCACTGAGTTACCAATTGGTGGGTTGTTCAATTAACAAAACCATGACTATGCTTTGATTTTCAGGCTAATTATGTCTACTAACAATACTTCATGGCTCACACAGCTGAAAGGATGTGGAACATATATAAGAAATGTACCTGCTTGTATTCCAGTGTGTCATCTTCTAACCGAACCTCCACCTTCAAAGTTTCAAATCTCCAATATATTTGATATCTATCTATATATGATTCTCTCTTTTTTTCACTCTGCAATTTTCTACTATCCCAATCTTTCACCTTATGTTTATCAACGTTGTAATTTTCATATTTTGTTCTCCATTTTTATTGTTTGTTGTTGCTTTGAAATTGAAGATATTGGTTTGAATGATTTTGTGATCCCTTCTAGGTTTTAGTTGCTTGGTCGCATTAAGGTTTGATCTATATAGACACGAACATACAATATCTCAACATTTGATTTGACAAAAAAAAACGTTTATTTCATACCTCAAATGTTCCTTCACAATCTACTCAAATAGTCAATTTGTCATTGATAAGAAAATGCATATTCTCCTTGTACACTTATAATATTTGAGGATAGGAAAACAAAGCTATTATATTAAAACATAGTTCTATTTGAATTTTACCGTGGCATGATTTTAATTTGGACCTATTGAATATGTTGTAACTAAAATATATGTTACTTATCTATGATATTAAAACAAAAGAGATCTTTTTTTTTATTTAATTTGATAATTACAAACAATATAACTCCTATATTTATGCTTAACATAATTAATTAATATTTCATTTCATAACTTATTTTACGTTCCATTTTATTTGTACGTTTAACAAGGCTCATGTTATTTAACATAACTCCTTATATAATTTTAATTTGAGAACATAAATTATAAATTATAAATATAAATATAAATTATTCGCGCAACCGCGCGAGTCAGAATCTAGTTTAATGGTTAAAAGATAGATTTTTTTATGAAGAGAACTCGATCAATAAAAATTTTGTAAGATAAATTTCAGTATAATCATATACTAATATATCTTTTGTTTAATAGATGTGAAGTTTATTTCAATATATATATATATATATATATATATTTTAAAATATATAGTATTCCTTCATGATATCATTTAGAGTTAAATATTAAAGTTTTTTTTTCTTTTTTTTGTTAAAAAAATTTAACTTTTAACCAAAAGGAAAAAAAAGAAAACATAAATATCAACCATACAAAATGTAAATTACAATGTCCTCAGTAAGAAAAATGAAATTATGGTTATAACAATAATATTATAGTATATGGTTTCAGAAACCCACGAGCAGAGACGGAGAGTCCGATTCTATTATTTTGCTTCAGCTCCTATCCTTTCTATCAATCTTCAACAAAACCTCCACCTTCAAATCTCTTTCTCCTATATGATCCTATCTCCCTCTACACACGGATGCGCAAAACAAAAAAAATATATATCAATACTTGTCCTTCAACTTTTCGTTATTCTATTATTTTCCCCCAAATCTCTTCGCGGAAGCCAAGAACACATCCCAAACCCTAACCCGATCACCTCCCCTTCCCCGATTCTCTCCGGTTAGTCTCCGATCTCCTCGATCTATTCCTCGGATTTGATTATTTCCGTTGCTTTTCGATTTTGATTGCTCCGATTCAGGTCATATAGCTTCGTCTCAAGCCGCTATGAGTAATCAGAAGAAAAGGAATTTCCAGATTGAGGCGTTCAAGCACCGCGTCGTGGTGGATCCCAAGTACGCCGATAAAACCTGGCAGATTCTCGAGCGTGCGATCCATCAGATTTACAATCAAGATGCTAGCGGTCTCAGCTTCGAAGAGCTTTACAGGTAGAATCTCAGTGTTTCGTATTCGGTAGATTTCGAATTTTGGAATGCAATATTGATTTGAAATCTTTGGCTCAGAAACGCGTACAACATGGTTCTCCACAAGTTTGGTGAGAAGCTCTACACCGGGTTTATAGCCACCATGACTGGTCATCTCAAGGAGAAAGCGAAGCTCATCGAGGCAGCTCAGGGAGGAGCTTTTCTAGAGGAGCTTAACAAGAAGTGGAATGAGCACAACAAGGCGTTGGAGATGATACGGGACATTCTCATGTATATGGATAGAACTTACATTGAGAGCACTAGGAAGCCTCATGTTCATCCCATGGGGCTTAGTTTGTGGAGAGACAACGTTGTGCATTCACCTAAGATACACCCGAGGCTTCTCAACACGCTTCTTGATCTTGTCCACAGGGAAAGGATTGGTGAGGTTATTGACAGGGGGTTAGTGAGGAACGTGACTAAGATGTTTATGGACTTGGGTGAGTCTGTGTATCAGGATGATTTTGAGAAGCCTTTTTTGGAGGCTTCTTCTGAGTTTTACAAGGTTGAGTCTCAGAAGTTTATTGAGTTTTGTGATTGTGGGGATTATCTAAAGAAGGCTGAGAAACGTTTGACTGAGGAGATAGATAGGGTGGGACACTACTTGGATGCTAAGAGTGAAGACAAGATTACTAGTGTGGTTGAGAAAGAGATGATTGCTAACCACATGCAGAGGCTGGTTCACATGGAGAATTCAGGTCTCGTTAATATGCTGTTGAATGACAAGTATGAGGATTTGGGTAGAATGTACAACTTGTTCCGCAGGGTTACAAACGGTCTTGCTACTGTGAGAGATGTTATGACCTCGCATCTAAGGGAGATGGGGAAGCAACTGGTTACTGATCCGGAAAAATCAAAGGATCCGGTGGAGTTCGTGCAGCGGTTATTGGATGAGAGGGATAAGTATGATAAGATCATCAGCACTGCGTTTGGTAATGATAAAACGTTTCAGAACGCTTTGAATTCTTCGTTCGAGTATTTCATCAACTTGAATGCTCGTTCTCCTGAGTTCATCTCCTTGTTCGTTGATGACAAGCTACGGAAAGGACTCAAGGGTATTGCTGATGTGGATGTGGAGGTCATCCTTGATAAAGTGATGATGCTGTTCCGTTACTTACAAGAGAAAGATGTGTTTGAGAAGTACTACAAGCAGCATTTGGCTAAAAGGCTTCTCTCTGGCAAAACAGTGTCGGATGATGCAGAGAAAAGTTTGATAGTGAAACTGAAGACAGAATGTGGCTATCAGTTCACTTCAAAGTTAGAAGGCATGTTCACAGACATGAAGACTTCAGAGGACACAATGCGCGGGTTCTACAGCAGCCACCCTGAGCTTTCAGAAGGACCAACACTTATCGTTCAGGTTCTCACGACTGGTTCTTGGCCTACACAGCCTGCAGTACCTTGTAATCTCCCAGCTGAAGTTTCAGTTCTCTGTGAGAAGTTCCGTTCTTATTACCTTGGAACCCATACCGGTAGAAGATTGTCATGGCAGACTAACATGGGAACAGCTGATATCAAAGCCGTATTTGGAAAGGGTCAGAAACACGAACTAAACGTGTCTACTTTCCAGATGTGTGTCCTCATGCTGTTCAACAACTCTGATCGACTCAGCTACAAGGAGATCGAACAGGCTACTGAGATCCCAGCACCTGATCTTAAACGTTGCTTGCAGTCCCTTGCGTGTGTGAAAGGCAAAAACGTGATAAAGAAAGAACCAATGAGCAAAGACATAGGAGAAGATGATATGTTTGTTGTGAACGACAAGTTCACGAGCAAGTTTTACAAAGTGAAGATTGGAACGGTGGTGGCGCAGAAGGAGACGGAACCGGAGAAGCAAGAGACGCGACAGAGAGTAGAGGAAGACAGGAAACCTCAGATTGAAGCAGCGATTGTGAGGATCATGAAGTCGAGAAAGATACTGGACCACAACAACATAATAGCAGAAGTGACGAAACAGTTGCAGCCAAGGTTCTTGGCTAACCCAACGGAGATAAAGAAGAGGATCGAGTCGCTCATTGAACGTGATTTCTTGGAAAGGGATAATACGGACCGAAAACTTTACCGCTATTTAGCTTGATCAGTTGTATACCGCAACAAGAACAACAAAGAAAAGGCTTCCTCTTTGTTTTATTTTGCTTTGTGTTTTTTTAATGGTGTAAAAGGGAATGAACAATGTGTTGATGGCGTTAGTCAAATATGCATTTTTCCTTTTCTTTGTGTTTTATTTTGGATATTGATTCATTTACGACATGTTTACTAAGCTCTAAAGACATGTTTATTAAATAAATAGGATGTTATATTGGCCGAACCAAGACTTTTGGATACCCATTTAGGAGAGAGGAATAGTTTTTCTTTGGATACCAAAATAATTTTTTTTTTAAAATTTAGGGCAAATCTCTCAAATAATCTCTGAAGTTTTTGTCATAAAAATAACTTTCAAGAACAAAATGACCAAACTAACTTTTTTTTATTTAAAAAAAAAATAATATTTTTTTTATTTTTTTTAATTTTAAATCTCGCTCCAAAACTCCACTTCATAACTCTAAACCCTAGTTAACCCAAAGATATAAATGTAAATTTACACCTTTTAATAAAGGTTTATTTTGTCATTTTTTTTCCTTAAAGGTTATTTTTGTGACAAAAACTTTTTAAAGTCTATTTTAGAGTATTTCTCAAAAAAAATTATCACTAAAATAGATTTTTTAACAAAAAAATAATCAAAATAAAATTATTAAAAAATATAAATATATATTTATACATTTTGGGTTAATTAATCTGTATGTACGTTTAGAGTTACGGAATGCAGTTTTGAAAATAAAATTTAAAATTAAAATAAATTAAATTTTTTGTTTATTCTTAAAAATTTATTTTCATGACAAAAACTCAGAAAAACCTATTTGAGAGATTTGATTTTTAGGAGAAGCTAGAGGTAAATTAAAGTATTTTTCTGCTAATAATTGAAACTAAACATATCAATTATAAATAATAGAAAAATCAAAATACCTATTTTCCTTCATTTACTACACTTTTATTCAGCTGTCATAATAATATGGATGTTATAGGGGCCGAATCAAGGCCTTCATCAAAGCCCATATACGAAAGGCTTTGAGCGAAGACAAAATTTCAAGCGCGGCTAAAATTTTAGTTAGTCCCGCCAAACGTTGGCAACTTTCTTTATTTTCATTTTTTTCTTTTTAAGTTGCAGTTCTATTCTCATAAGCTTTATTTCCATTGGCATCTCTTGGAAATATCTCACTCAGATCTTGTCTTTTTTCATCTCAACAATCACCGGCATTAAAAGATATGGATATCTCAAACATAGCTAGAAAGCTTGATCTCTCTAACAACAATCTAGTGGTCCGAAAAGCTGCAGAGATCCGCCGTCTTTGCGATGCTCAGTTCGATTCATCCATCATCGGCGTTGTAAGTCATTTGATTTGATGCTGAATCTACAACTTGATCGATCTTTACTAGTAATTTTTTATTGGATTTTTAATTGTTTGTATCGATCGCAGGGAGAGATCTGTAAAGCTGTAATATGTCTCGAAATCGCAGCATCTCGGTAATGTCGCTAATTGATCATCGTTTGATTCATTATAGGTAAAATAAGTAGCTTACTTTACTTAAATCGCACGGAATCTATTACAGGTTGGATGTTTTGTTCGACAGACAAGCAGCGGTTAAGTTAAGTGGCATGTCTGAAAAGGCGTACACGAGATCATTCAATAGCCTTCAAAACGTTATTGGGTTCAAGTGGGTTTCCTTTACGAGCTTATTCTCCACTTAAAGTATAAATCTTTTCATGGTTTGAGTTATCTTAATTGATGCCTTATCTTGTGTGTTTCAGGATTAAGCTGAATATTAAAGAACTGGCAATTCAGTTTGGCTGCGTTAGGATAATTAAATCCGTGCAAACTATGCTATCTTCGTAAGCTCCCTTCTTATTCAGTTTTTACCATGTACTATGGCATGCTATGTGTTTGATCAAATGCCTCATAGGAACTCTTGCTCATGTTTGCTCTCTCTAGTTATAAGGAGAGGTTTCTTGCATCACTACCAGCATCAAGACGAGCTAATGCTGACTTCACTAGACCTGTATTTACCGCTGCTGCTTTCTATCTATGTTCTAAAAAGCAGAAGGTAATTTAATATCTCGGCTTCTTTCCTTTTCCATAGATGTTCTGAGTTACTCTTTTGGGCTTTGTAACGTATCTGAATCTCAAACTTTGTTTGTCTGTTTTGCAGCTCAAGGTTGATAAGTTTAGGTTGATCGAGGTTTGTGGAACATCAGAATCTGAATTCTCTTGTGTGAGTGGCAATGTCTTTTTCATTTAGACACAATAAAGCTTTGACTTGATTGCCCCATGTACTAATACAGAGCTTTGTGGATAATTTAAACAGGTCTCGACCTCCATGATAGACCTTTGCTATGACTGTGTTGGGGTCTCCAAGGAAAAGAAACATGCAAAAGACGTTAAAGGAAACCGAGGTATGGTTAATCACTTGTCTTGTCTGGACATATATCAATCGAGCAAAATAATTGATTATGTGCAACATTCTTCTCAGAGTTGCTTGATGTGTTACCTGGAAAGAGGAGACTAGAGGATGGTGGATGCTCATCTGATGATGAGGTACTTTTATTCCCTCTAACTTCTTCCCTGTAATCTATTTTAAAGTCACTCTATTTTTACGATCATCAAAATGTACCTACTTGTTCCCAAACTTTTGATTGTTTACTGATTCATTCACACTAACATTTGAATTGGAACTTCTGCAGTCTTCTTGTTACAAAAGACACAAGAAGATGGAGGAGGCTAAGTACGAAGATTGGAAATCAACAGTTGTTGATTCGATCAAGAAGAATCCAGAGAAAGGTGCTCTATACATTCCCTCATAACTTGACTTGATTCGTTGTATGTTATCTTTTTGTTCCTTATGAGTTCTTATGGGTCTTGCTTTCTTTTCAGGAGCTAAGAAAGTAATACAGACCAGTCTCAGTTTCTCAAAGAAGGCTGAAACAAAAGAGTTGCAAGTTGATTCATAGCGTTTCAACTGTCAAGACTCCATATCCAGTTCAATTATCTTGTTGGTTTCAATGAAAAAATGTGGATATGACAATTTTTTAAAAGAATTGTTTTTTTCCCAAAAACAATTTTGCACAAACACCAATTTTGTCAATATCTAAGCAAATAATAAAACATAAAGACAAAAAAATGTATTAAAAGATTATACATGGTGTTTCCTAAACCAGCTGCTAAGCATTGGTTTAAGGTCAGTTTATTGGTTCAAGCTAGCTAGCATTATACATTTTGATGTAACTGAAGCATACTCTGTGATTATAAAGTAGAGAATTCAATAATACACCACAAAAGTTTCAAGTTTTTAGAATGGGAAACAAATATAAACTATTACATTAATAAATAGAGAGAAAAGTGTAACAAAGACCGAGCGTAGCTCGAAAGCTCTATCATATCATCAAAATGTCAGGTCACAACCGGGAGTAAAGATACATTAGTGAGACGCAGTGGAGTTGGTGACCCAATACTGCTTCACAGCAATCAAAACCTTCTCAGGAACTAAAGGACCATCCTCATGATCAACCAGCTTCGAGTCCCATCTCATTCCAGATATGATTCTCTTCACCTTCATCAATGTGTCAACATCGTCCCGGATTATAACTGCTCCTTCTGGACGCAGAATACGATCCATCTCCAGAAGAATGTCATCCGCATTGCACCTAAACAGATTCCAGTTTCATTCATTACAAATCTCAAGAACGGACAGGTGTTTGAAAAAAAAAAGACAGAAACACTTACTTGTCCTTGTAAAGACTGAAGAGGTGGTTCGCATGGATTAAGTCATATGTTCTAGGGTATGTAGAGAAAGCCTCACACCTGACAACCATCAAGACAAGAAACAATAAGCTTTGAGAAAATGTAAGAAGAAGAATGTAAGTATCTGATCTACTTACCAGTCATGGTAGATTCCAATGAGTCCTCGTTCATACACAACTCCAAGTCTATTCTTTTCAGCAATGGTGGGGACAACATTCATAACCCAAAGCTTTTGTGATTCAATAGCAGCAGCGAATCCACCAAACCCTGCGTTCATGTCCATGATGTTACGGTACCTTCCTGTGTCAAGTAAACTGTTGATTCTCTTGTAGGCCTTTACATGTTTTTTCCACTGTCTGTTATCATCTTCATAAGCATCAACCGTGACACCAGAGATCGAACCGCTAGAGATCCTAGGCGGCACTGCGTTGAGCCTATCAGGGAAAACTTGAAGTTCTCCTCCAGCTACTTCATCTGAGCTACTTGTTTCAGGATAAGGTGTAATACATCCCTCCATTTTCTTGTACCTATTAGAAGATGGATGATGATTAGAGACATAACTCAAAACATTCAGTGTCAGATCAATAAGAAATGAAGGTTATGCTCCATACCAAACATCATCGCTATCATCAGTTTTGCAAAAGTTGGCTCTAGGATCATCTTGTCTTGAACGGCATGCCTCATCATTGACTCTCTTCTGCCAAATGGCGATCTCACCATGTTCATACTTCTTCTCCCAACAAAGAAGCTTAGCAGCTTCCTCAATCTTTCTTTGTTCCTCTTGAAGATCCTCCTTGGGACGTTGCCATGCCTTGTAGTTGACTTTCCAGTTGATTGGAGGACCAGATAAGATCCAGTAGCCACCGGGTCTAAGCACACGGTCAACTTCCATCAAGTACATCCCATCTGTTAAAACAACATACACTCCCCATGTTAAGTAACTGATCATTTGTTAAAGAACTAGAAACTTGTCTTTACCATTTGCTCCCCATGGAATCAAACAACGAGAGCAGTGAGCCATGTCAAAAGCTCGTGTTGGGTATGGCAGCTTGATGCTACCAAGAACACCAATAACAGCGGGAACACCTCTCTCTAAAGCAAACTGGACCTGAGCCTCGTGTGAATCTCTTGGTGCAAAAGACATTGCACGAACATTTCTACTCCACAAGTATGCTCCCCAACTTGCAACCTACCAAAAACGTTTCAAACTTAGTTCCACAACTAATGAAAAAACATCAAAAGCCTCAGGACAAATCAAAACATAAAAAGACATTAATTACCCCACAACCAGTGTCCAAAGCAGTCCTAACAGTTCCATTCTCCATTGGTATAACCGAAGCAAGCTGGTCAATATACTTATCAGCACCTTGAGGGAACTGAGTCCCACCTCCAGGGAACCTAAAAACCTCACCTTCATACTGAATCCAATTCTGAATCGCCTTCTCAACAGTCAAAGCCTTATACGGTGCATTAGCATAAGGCACATAGTCTCTACTCTTAGGCCAAGAGAAAGGCGTCACATATCCTTTAGGCGCAGGCACAAGGCAACGAAGCTTCTCATTCTCCGGAACGCAATGCCTCTCACGGTAAATCATACTCTCTCTAGGGAAAGTCATTGCACGTTTCTGATCATGACATGGTGTGTAATCAGTGTAACGAGCAGCGCATGGCTCAAAAGCCTTGACCTTTGCTGAGGAGGCACCAGAGATACTTGATTCTCCTGCGTGGTGTGTCTCGAAGTTTAGGCTTGGGACGATGTTGCAGTCAGCTGCACTGGCACTGTTTGTCATCTCGAGAGCTATACTGTCTCCTTTACCGAAACCGCTTCGTTGCCATGCTCCGAGGATGTAGAAGAAGCAACATAGACTGAAGACGATGAAGATCTGAACAGAGCTTCTTGTTTTATTATCAGACTTGATCGCCATGATTGATCTGATTAAACATATTGTCAGATCAAGTGATAGAAAGTTTGAAGCTTTGAGACAGAACAGATCCAAATCAAGACAAAGATACTAAGAGTATTTAAAGTAAACAATGATGTCTTCAGGTGGAAGCAAGATGAATCCTTAATAAGGTAATTAAACAAAAGATCCGTAAGATTAACGAAACCAGTTAAGAGAGATCTAACACTTTAAACTATGATATTTATTAATTTAGGGAATAATTAACAGATTAAGTAAGCACCCGATCTGGGAAAAAGCAAACAAGACAGGAACTAAGGAAGTAGATTTGTCGGAATGAACAAAAAAACAAGAACGTACAGATATGTAATGAATCTGGAGAGATCTGCTGGCTACAGTGGGAATGATGATTGATTGGTTGATGAAACGTGTAAACTAGCTTGTGGAGAACCCCCTAGTTTATGAGAGAATCGTCATCATCTTCTTGCCATGGGATGTGTGTTAAAGCTGGCGAGTTTTGTGAATGGTGGAGAAATCTATTTTTGCCCTTTTTAATACAGAGAGAGAAAGGGAGGAGTGCAGATCAATATCGACGTCTCGTATTTTTTTTCTTCATATATAAATAAATGATTTAACTTAAAATCGGTGGATGAATTGTAAAAGCAGATATTTTATTTTTGTCGGCTAAATTAAAAGAGATTACTTTGCTAATGCAATATTAAAATGTAGTATGAAATTATGAAGGTAATTTTTATTCGTATTGAGAGTTAGCTGACGATTAGGGAAGAACATAACTCTCTGAACATGGGACCCACCATCATGTTATGTTGCAAAACCGCGTTGTAATCCTACCGCCTGGGATGATTAATTAGTGTTTAAGATCCTACGGCTAAATATTAATCTTAAGACTATTCTTCCCATGTAACTGAACTATGGTTCTTTTCAAATTAATAGTAGTAGTAAGTAACTTACTATGGCTTAGTGTTAATCAATGGAAAATATTTGATTAGTCAGATGCCTAATTCATTTTCAAACATCCGAATTAAAACGTTTGGTCGATGATTAAGAAGCGGTTGTTGTGGTTAATCAGATTATTCAAGCAATACAAGTTTAATCAAATTAAGAAGCAGCTATTCTCGGTTGTTCACTTGAATTCGAACAAAAACAAAAACATCGTGTAAATATGCCTTTGATGTGAGACCGGCTAGTTGATAGTAGACCCAACAGCACAACTGTATAGACCTCACCGGCAAGCCTCGTGACGAACTTTGGCAACCATCATCAGTCTACCATGATGAGAACGGCTAGTTGACGATAGACCCTACACAAAACACGACTCGTGACAAACTCTATCACTTAACTATCGACCTTGTCTTGTCTCCATACAAATATAACACGAAGACGTCTTTGTCTATCAACATCGATCCACCATGGTGAATAACTAGAATCCAAACATTTGTGCAATTTTTTTTGTAGAATCCAGAAAACAAAATACGCTATACGTGCGTCTAAATGTATTCAATATTTATTCGTGTTGGTTCCTTCTATTCAAATAATCAATCATAGTGTTTGACTTCTAGTGAAAAATAGTAGTCTTCAAGTTGGATTAGAGAGACCCACTATATCACCATGTTTATCAGCGTCTCTTAGAATGAGGTTTTTAACTAAATTTGACTTTTTTTTTTTTTTAATTTTTTTTTGTTAAGAGACGGCTCTTAAGACTCTTATTTAAGAGACGTCTCTTAGGTTTTCTTAGTTAAAAGTTAAGAAACGTATTTTAGAAAAGTTAAGAACCTCTGCTAAGAGACTCTCAATGAACCTGCTCTTACAAGACCAAAACTTGGTGGTTGAATGCTCATTTTCATGAGACCAATTAACTTGTGGGATTTTGAAATAAAAATTATTAATTGGAAAAAACATTAAAAAAATAGTCGGTGTAGGTAAGGTCACCCATCATGCCTCACTCCTTTGTCAGAAACATATTAATTCAGCTTTTCGAATATAGATTATAGTATTATGAGCGATCCAGACCCAACTAGATTAAAAAATGCCCAATCCAAATCTGAAAAGTGTAAACCAATTTACACAACCAAAACTATACATTGGTGTTGTTACAGCATTCTAAATAAGATTTTTTGATAATGTCTTGCATCAAAACTAATAAAAAAACTAGAACAATTAAAAGAGAGGATACTTTTCGATCAAATTAATAAAAGTAGAAAAATTAAATCAATTGATGCTATTATTTTTAAAATATCATATAAACCGGTCGAAACATATGAACCATAATTCAAAAGAATTTTCGTTCCAGTTTATTTTTATAAGAAAAACTAAACACTATATTTAGAAAATAGGTTTGAGAAATCACCAAAAAATAAAAACGACGCAGCTGACTAGTCGGTTATAATGTTTATTTGTTGGGCCATGTTGCTGGCTAAACCTACAGAAGGCCCAATACAGGTCTTTAGAAGAACTCACAACTTTCACTTTTTTTCGGCCATGAACTCACAACTTTTAGATCCTAGAGATGGCAGACATATGATATTATCGTGAAAAGTGGTACACATCTGAACTTCGTAGGAAAAGGCCGATGAAACATGGGGGAAACATATTACATATACAATTATTAAAATCCCACATCGCGTAGGTTTAGTATCACTGGGCAATATATATGTGAATATGTAATCTTCATTTTTGAACTGTTTTTGGATGTGACTTAGATTCATTATTAATAAAGTATTAGAGTTAATGATAAATCTATCCAATGATTTCCACATAAACAGTTTTCTATTTATGTAATATGTAAAAATGACTAACCCATCTTGATGTGGTATTTTCGAAATGTTGGATTTGAGCTTTTTTTAATGGACCATTTCTTATCCACATTTTAAGAGGAGTTAATAACATTCTACACAGTACATGTTTAGAGTCTTTGGATAATATATATGATGTGACATTTTTTTACTTTTGAGTTATCTTTTGAGTGTGAGTAAGATTCATTACTAATAAAATAACTTTTTCCTTTAATTACTTTAAACTGACACTTTAATCTAAACCAAGATAAGATGGAAGAAAATCAATAATGTTCAAGTGGTTAGCCTATTAAAGCTAAGACTAGATATGATGACATATACCATTTCTTTCACTTGATCATCCATCTATAAGGCTAGTTGAACCCTAGTTATAGACAAATATGATATAAATCTTACGTAACCACCCAAATCAACAAGTTTGGTCAAATATAAAAATTAGTGTAACACCCCAACCGCCCTTACCGGTGAGTCATCCATCCCTCTATCGGGTTCGTGGGCTCCACCCCAGTCTGACGGTCGTGCGTTAATTTTTCCAAGGCTCGAAATCATTGTTTACTGATCCTGCAATCACCACTTGATCTTTCCCCGTGTTTTTGACCTCATTCACACGGTATCGCGAATCACTTCCCGACATGTCACCCATCATTTCACTACTCCAGCATAAGCACGCTTAACCCTGGAGTTCTAAACGGATGTGTGACGAAAAAGGTAAGTCAACTTTGGTAACATAAATAACAAAATCAATTCTTTTAAGCCTTTCCACATATCACAACTCAGGATATTATAATTAGATAGCTAGAGACATGATTAACCCTAGTTAGACAAATATAATATAAAGATTACACAACAAGAAGTAACGATTTTTGGTCAAATTTAAAAATTAGAAGGCGAGGGACATGATTAATATAACTGTGGTGAAGTGGGTTAATTATGTTCACGAAGACAGAGGTATGGATGCTTGGGCTTGAAGACTTTGAAGTTTTGACTAATATTTTCTTCTTATATAAATAGCTATACATTTTCATTTATATAAGTATAAGAGAAAAACTATATCTCTAATACCAAGTGCACACGCACGCTTGGGAAGTAAAAACCAAAAAGAGTCAAACCTAAAAGGAGAGACAAAATGGGTAATAAAACCGAGGAAACTTGGCTTTTTGAAATTTCATTGGGTTTGACGTATACAGCCTACCTATGAATTTAGACTTGTGCCTATAGTGCGATCTGGTTTTGGAGTCGGTACCAAAAATTAAACTCAGGTGAAGCAGGACCATCGATCTACATTCTATTTTTGAAAATCTTCACAAGTTAATATTCTTATATGTTCCTTCGATTGGCCTTGTTGTTGTTGATGCCCTAGTCTGTTGAGGTCAAAACACATTGTTGGAACTCCTAAACGTAATTTTGTATGCGTAAGATATGTTTTGTCGATCTCGCATTCGTTTTGGCCTATACAAAATACAGTAGTAACCTACGAAATTGACAAAATAATGGGTTACATATTAGGAACAAAGATCTCACATCGATTGTTATAAAAGATCTTTAGTAATATATAAGATAGATTGACCCTTCTACTTATTGTCAATTGATTTTAGGCTGGAAATCCATCTAGCTTAACATTACGAAAGTTATTGTTTTCTTATTTTTTTTGGAGTATATCTCATTTAAAAAAATATATATGATACGATAATTTGGATCTTTACTCAAAATTTGATAGTGCGTTGTTGTGTATTATTTCACATTTTTGTCGATATTTATTAGAACGAAGTTTATGTCTGAAATTTTGAATGTAAACACTCCAGTAATGCGTCTGATGTTTTCAAATAACTGCGATGCTAACTTAGTAAAATGTTTGAATAATTTGGATAATTGGATTAGGTAATGAAAAAAATATCATACAAAGTTAAATTATTTAAGAAAAGATACCTATAAAATCTGACAAATAAAACTGAAGACTTGAATCTACTAATTCAATAGAAAAGAGTGAAAGCATATGTATAACAATAATAAGATTCAAAATATTTAACGTCTTATGGATAGACTATTTAGTTATTTCATCTATATGATTGCGGAAAAACGAGTATAGGTTTCGTTAGTGACAAATACATATCTAGTAGGGACAGAACAGAAAAATTCATATCTATGTTAAATAGTTATATCTCCCTAAATCAAACTCATTCTCATTCTCATTCGTGAGAAGTCTTCGTTTAGTAGGTTCAAAAAAGTCTTCGTTTAGTGTTTTTTTCCCATTCAGTTAGACGATCTCTTTTTTTTTTTGGAACTAAATCAATTATATGTTTATCTGTTTATTAACAAGAAAACAAATTAAACAACCCCTATGGTCTTATTAGAGTTAATTGAGCACCACTTTGATTGGTAGTGACATTTATAAATCTATGCAGGTAATCAACATCAGTTTCATATAAATTCTATTTGCCTTGTCAGTAGCAGCTAATATTTTATATGACCAGACTCCCGGAAACCGATAAATGACTATTTGACTGTGTAGTAAAAAAATCAACTGATCAATAAATTGACGGTACTAGTACATACACAAGAATGATAAAATAAATTAAGATTTGAATTTTACCAAAAAGCAAGAAAACGTTGAGAAATTCTATACTTTGGTATTCGGTATTTCAAAAACCAACAAGAAATTTGAGTAAATTTGACTTTTGCTATATAAATGCTACACACATCTAGTTAATGTTACCGGTTTAATTAACCGAGTGCCCGGTAATATTATAACCTATTTTGCACTTACTATTAATTACTCAGGAAGTCTTTTTCAATTTTATTTCCCACTTCGAACTTTGGAGGTGTTTATCGTTTCTTGAAGATACATTTTTAGGAGGCAGCATACGTAAAATAAACACACACACACACATACCAAAAGGATTGCTATGTTCAAGCCAACTATATAAAAGAGAAGGTGATTGCTATAGTTTTTAGGTAGTTAATTTGGTCACATGAGTGTATGCAGAGGATTAGTTACATCTTACTGCCGATAGTAGTAGATGTAGGTCTTGGGATTCGTGTGAAATAGTTTCATGAAATCTACTAGAAAATCGGATTTCTCTGAATTATTCATTAATTCGGTTTTGTAAAACGTCTTGAAGATAAAGTAATTAAAAATATATATATACAAATATGAGTTTTTAATAGTTTTGTATGATAATTTGATACACTTTTATTCTTATTTTTGTTTGGTAAATTATAGTCTCGTATATATCAGTAGGAACAGAAAGTGACAATGTTTTTACTCTGTTAAAAATAACTCATTTTCCTATCACAAAATTTCAACCAAGTACACAATATCTTTTATCTATATATATATATATATATATATATATATAGTTACAGGTTGAGCAATTAACCATATTGAATTAATCAGGTCATTTCGAGAATTTTTGGACCAGAACTCATAAATCTTTCCGTCGGCGTCTAAGTTTTGCGTAATATCTTTCTAACTGGAATTAAAACCAGGATTCCTAGGAAACAAAAAAAAAAAAAAATCCCTGAAAGGCCTATCATCAACTTGTTATAACTTATAACCAAAGTTGTTGCCGTTGTTGTATTTGAACTGATCGTTTTCTTTTGGTGTTTGGACCAAATAGCCGAAACCTTGTTAAGTAATAAGATCTAGGAGATATTTATATCTCTATCAATGCGATCCATATATTAACTAGTGCATCAAATTATAACATGCAGGATAGAGTGACGCGTAATGTGGTTCTTTTACTTGGGGGTATGCATGTTGTTTTGCGGCTTATGGTATAATATGCACCAGAGAGGAAAAAATACCAGAAGAAAGACATATAAATATGCAGATCATGAAAGATCTAGTATGCTCATATTCGTAGAAGCCATTGTTTTTTGCATGGAGATTGTGATCATGGACCTGGTTTGTACTCATATTCGTAGAAGCTATTGGAGTATATACAGGATGGCACACATTTAAAGATTAGATTCAGTTGAAACTTTACCTCAAAGATCATTTAGTTTAACCACATGATGGTGGTCTTTTGACATGCGAGTTTTGGGTTACTAAGCAACTCATGTTCAAAAACATCATATTACACTTCATCATATAGCCACACAGATATGTGTTCATTGTTTATGGTTCATTTGAATATTCGAGAGAAGATTTATTCATAGGTTACTTGAGGACTAGTCTGAACTTTTCAATATGTCTAAGATACCCTAGGTTAATACACAAATAATTTACTTATAAAAGGGTATATGTCAAACAATACTACAATAAATCAAAAGAATAATACTTAATTTACAGGCTAATGAATAAACCGATGTATTTAATTTTTTCATGAATAATTCCAATGCGAGAGCATTCTTAGAGCATCTTTAGTGGTAGAGTATCTACCTTAACTATTTTGCATATATTATATTATTATTATTAAGTAATTTAAATAAAGTTTAAATAAAATAAAAATGAAGCATTGAAATGATGACACATATAAAAAAAGTCTCTCTAATTACTGTTGCCAATTTCTTCTTTGAGGTACATCCCTCCATTTTTTCTTGCCTCTCTCCTCTTCTTTTATTTCTTTTTATTATTTTAAAGACAAGAGATGGGGTGAGATACTCCCACTGCTCATGCCCTTAGTTTGTTAATCCTTGAGCCCAGGTAATTAGTCTTGTGAGCATAGACTTAATATATGCAAATAACGACAATGAACTTTATGAAGTTTGATACTTGAATTAAAAATGTACGTAAAAGTCGAACCCCTTCAACTAATTTCTTAAAGTCTTACCACAAGGGGATATGATGTCAAACTGAAATAGTTGTCGGTTCGAAAATCCGAAACGCTGAAGTTACCAAAAAGGTCAAAGCCAACAGAATCTTTCATTTAGTCAAATCGAATGAAAGGGTGAAACGGTAAACTAAACTAATGTCATTGCTCCCATTGGCCACTTAAGGCCATTAAGCTATCTATTTAAGTGTAACTCAAAGCTTATATTTGTAATCTTCTGACATTGGTCAGTGGGAATAGAAACTGTGATGAGGAATGGAATAGAAACTGAGAATCGTTTTTCTTAATTTGTAGTTTAATCTTACTTAGAAACCTGAAGGCAATTGATTAGTAATATTTTTATGAGTACGATTGAATTTAATTTCGAATCTTTTTGTAGTGGCAGCTGGCCTCGATCGGCCCTTGTTTCCTTTATTAATTAAAAGACTTCAAACCAAAGCGACAATATTAAAGCGGTTCTTAATTGGTCTTTAATAATTTATCATCTCCATTCATAATTAGTACTACTACATTACATACATTCAAAAACACACAAGTATACATACGAGGCGACGAAAATTTCATGAACATCCTGACGTCCTGGTCCATGTGTGTCTACGTTACATGTAAGTGTGTGTGTGTATGCGTACATGAGATGCTAATCATTCTTGAAGTAATGAAAATGCTTAATTTGTACGTTATTATGATAGGCCTAATTTACACATAAAATAGTTTAAAAGTGAAAGATTGCCACATACTATATATACTAGTCCACAAATCTCTCAGATATGGGACATTATCTAATACACTCCTCCCTCTTCATTGAACATCAGAAACGTAAAGTTTGTGGGATTGGACATCTACGGATGAGCCACAATCGAAAGAAATTGAAATTTTGGACTATGATATCATATTGATAATATGCATAACTCATATTCAAAAGCTATCTTAAGAATGGAAAATTGTTACATAGTAAAGATACGTATTGGTCTTAATGTAAACTATTATCTAATATATGTATATATTACGTGTTTAGCAAAAAAAAAAAGGTATATTCGTAATAATATGTAAGAAAACTATTTGGATATAGTATACTTCGTTTTTAGTATTATTTTCCTTGAGTTGTCCTCGTGTTTATAACCTTTTCCCTCAGCTCCATTTTTTAATCTTGAAGTAAAACCAAAGAAGTCTTCAAACAAACTTTCTTGGGAGATTAATTCAAAAACAAAAAAAAAATGGAATAAAAAACTCAGCTGAAATGGCGGCTGATCCTTCGGGTTCAGACCCCTGGCAAGGATGCATATATTGATTTCAACTTAAGCTAAACCACTTCACTTCCACTTTCACTTCCACTTCTCTACCAGAGTCAATCTTTTTCCAGCTAGGGTTTCTTTCTTTTAACTCCTTTTGTTTTTAGGGTTTTAAGGAAAATGGGAGAGAGAAACAACGATGGTGATCTGAAAATGGAGGAAGTATTGTTGCCCGGCTTTAGGTTTCATCCAACTGACGAAGAGCTTGTAAGCTTCTACTTGAGGCGGAAGGTTCAACACAACCCTCTCTCCATTGAACTCATACGACAACTCGATATCTACAAATACGACCCCTGGGATCTTCCAAGTACAACTCTTATATCTCATATTATTTGGTTACGTATATGTAATATAATGAAATAATGTCTAAGCGAATCTTTTTGTTATTTTTGTTGTTATGAATCAATATTGTAGAGTTTGCGACCGGTGAAAAGGAATGGTACTTTTATTGTCCGAGGGACAGGAAGTATAGGAACAGCTCGAGGCCGAACCGAGTGACTGGAGCCGGTTTCTGGAAGGCTACGGGAACGGACAGGCCCATATACTCGTTGGAAGGAAACAAATGCATAGGTTTGAAGAAGTCATTAGTGTTCTATAAAGGTAGAGCTGCAAAAGGAGTTAAGACTGATTGGATGATGCATGAGTTTCGTATGCCTTCTCTCTCGGACCCATCTCCTTCTTCTAAGAGGTTCTTCGATTCGCATGTCTCTTCAAACGTAAGCTCACATTAACTTGATCTATACATGCTCAATGATTTGTCGAGGTTTGATTTATTTGGAAAGAGAAACATGGTTGAAAAGTTATGGGGACGACTAAGAGTACTATATTTAACTCTTAAGATTGAAAGATTTGATTAGAAGTCTTTTGAGAATAATTTATTGGTGCGTAAAAAATATATTATATCTTGAATCTGGTGCATTTGTTTGGCAAAGTAGCTAGTGAGTTAAGGCATCATTATCCCTAAAACCTAAAAAGGGGTTTTTATTTTATTTTATTAGTTTTTTCTCTGTTTTTCCTAAAAAAAAATATTAAAAAGCACCAATTACGGACTGACACGTGTCAGTGGAATACGCAAATAGTGCAAGAAACCCACCAAAATAAGCTCTTATTTTGCATATGGAAAAGATGGTTCTTATACTTTTTGTGAGACCCATACTACAAAAAATGATAAGAACCCCTTTGGATGGAATAATGGTGCTTTAAAACTATATATCTATGAAGCTATCTATTACATTGAGAAAGCAAATGACTTTGCAAAGATATATAACTCATTTGCTTTCTCAAGTAGCTCGTGTCTAATATAATCTTTTTAAAAAACATAAGGCGTTTACCAATCAGTTCTTAAAATTTCAACTCAAACTCAAAACATAAAAAGTGCAGTATATTATCTTTCCTTACAAATATGAAAACCCATCTATTGCAAAAAAAAAAATATATATGTACCGTATATGAAAAAACCATTTAACCTAATAAAATTCCGCAAATGTTTTTGTTTGAAATGAGTTGACTCTTATTTTGTTATAGATGAAACAACTTAAATATTTGTTACTAATAAAAAATGATGTTGATTTCTGCAGGATTCATGGGCTATATGCAGAATCTTCAAAAAGACAAACACAACGACCCTAAGAGCTCTCTCTCACTCCTTTGTTTCCTCATTACCATCAGACACAAGCATCCACACAATGTCGTCTTCAGACAAGATCCTCAAAACTAGCTCTCACTTCCAGTTTCATCATGAGAATATGAACAGTACTCCCAAAACTAGTACTAGTCCAACTTCTCATGTTGGCACTATAAATCCATTATCTTACTTGGATTTCACTTCCTACGAGAAACCCACCAACGTTTTCAATCCGGCTTCATGTTTAGACCAACAATACCTCACTAATCTCTTTCTTGCCACACAAGAAACACAACCTCAGTTTCCAAGGCTCGCCTCATCTAATGAACTTCACTCGTTTCTCTTAAACATGCCATCATCAGATTCTACCCTCTTGGGAGAATGCACAAGCCAAATCGACCTAAGCGTGCTGCTGGCTCAAGAGCAGTGTCCTTCACTTGTGAGCCTACCACAAGAGTATCAAGAGAAAGGACTTGAGGAAAAAAGGGAAATAAAGAACATGTGTGGTTGCAATGATGATCATCATAACCACTATAGCACACTAAAGTTTGATGCTATTGGTTCAACCATTGAAGAGAACCATGGTCATCATTATCAAGACGTGAAACATAACATGACATTGTTGGAGATGGAGAGTTATTATTCCTCTTTGTCGTCTAGTAATGGCGATTTGCCAGCTAGTTTCTCCACAACTTGATTAATGTGGTTAGATTTTCGTGTCTTTGCATTGGCTTATTGTTCCTCTTTTCAACTCCTTGTTGGTTTTCAACCATTGTCAATTATGCTTCGTTGAGTGTTCTATTTCACACAATGTAGTGTAGGATATAAACAAAAAAAAAACTAAATTAAACGAAAGATAAAACTTAAACAGATTAACAAAGCCCAAATAATACTTTTCTATTGATATAAAGCTATAAATACCAAAAACCAATATTGCCTAGAGATGAAAGTAAGAATTACCACAATAAAATACAGGATTATCATTGAAACATTGCAAAAAAGGAATATTGCAAAAAAAAGGAATATAATGGCATATGAAGAAGTTAGGAACATTCAAGTGCAAATAACTTTTTTCCAAATAATTAATCGTTAGATTTTATATTATTATTGGGTGTGAATTTTATATATTATACATTATACATTATACATTTTTCCCAATATCGTCATGGAATGATTCTAAACTTATATGTGAGACGAGGTATGAGTATCACAAGAATCTCTCAGCAGTCACAGAAGTGTTGCCATTTTCTTACTGTATCCTCCATAGTCCAAATGACACTAATTAGGAAAATGGTTCGGCCATTCAGAAGAAACGTTGGGGCATGAACTGCTGAAGTAATGGCGTTGATCAACTTAAGCCTTATGAACGAGTTGCAGCCAAATGTATAAGGTATTGTTGGCCTTTCTTCTGAGGCTTTATTGGTGCTATGGATGGTAAACATAATCCTGTACCAGTTTTAGTCTTACCAAACTAAAATGTAAAAGACACTCGGACATGTAAAAAGTGTGTGTAGTTCATAATGACAAAGAAAAGATAGTGAAAAGAATGTATCATTCAAGGCCAAAAAAACAAAGTAAAAACAAAAAAAAAAACTCAAGCCTTGGTAGCTACTTTCTCCTTCGCTTTTTGGAGTTTCAAAACTTTCTTAACGATCTTCTGCTCTTCAACAAGGAATGCTCGTACAATCCTGTAAAAACCCAAAAACACAAACGACTGTTCACAATATCTCAAGTTACATGATACAAACATATGACTTCAAGTTGAACAAACAAAGCTACCTTTCCCTGACTGCTAAAGCAGACAAAACTCCACCGTAAGCACGGTTCACAGTCCTCCTGTTTCTTGATAATCTAGACCTCTTGTATTCACTAGGCCTCAAGTGAGGGATCTGAAATATATATAAAAAAAAAAGATAAATGTCATTCACTAAAACATAACATTCATATAGAAAAATTGAAAATTTCTGCCACGGGTGGATAGCTATCCCTTATGTAATTACAAGGAACAACTTGAAAGACAAAGTGGCACAAACACTTTAGCTTATGATTAGTGTTATGTACTGATGGAGATTTATCTAACCAGCACAAGACCGTCATTAAGCACGACACTATATCAACCAAGTGACTGACCAACAATCAAAGGTGTCAACTTTATTACAACTCTCATCTAAAGATCAAATCTTGCATAAACCCAAATCACACGAAAAATCAAAGACTTACACCATGGATACGTTTGCCTGTAACAGGGCATTTGGGGCCACTGGCTCTCTTCTTTGTGGTTTGATACACCAATTTGCCACCTGGAGTTTTGACGATGCGGTGCTGGTTCGATTTGGTGGCGTAGCTGTGTCGCGACCGGTATACAAGACGCTGCACCATTTTCTTCGCTGCTCTTTCTAGGGTTTTACAGGACGAAGAGGATATAAGAACGGAGGCGTGCAAAACTGACCTAGACTCGTATGGGCCTTGTGACTAAAGAAAAATATGACTATTGGGCCTCTTCATTATATTACTATGGTTCAAAATACTATTGCGATATTGTTGTACTGAATAATATTATAATAGATGATACTGCCATCAAATAATATAAACTAGGTGGATTGCCCGCACATGCGGGCATAAACATTTTATAAAATTATTTATTAATATATACATTAATGATTAAAAACTATAAAAATAAATTATTATTTATATTTTCTTTTGAATTTTTATGTGAAAAATCTTATATATATTATATTCATTATTAATAAATCAATCTTAAAATTTACTCAGATTATATTTTTATTTTAAATAATTTATATATATATATATATCAGATTATTTTTTTATTTTAAATAATTTTTATATTTTAGATAATTCTTCTTATTATTATTAATTTTAATCGTTATCTAATAAAATAATTTAAGTTCGTTTTTATTTTTTAATAATTTATATATTTTATTTATTAAAGGGCATCTTTTTATTTTAAAAAATATTTAGATTTTGGATAATTTTTATTATTATTAATTTTAATCATTTATCTAATAAAAATAATTAAAATTCGTTTTTATTTTTGAATAATTTATATAATTTATTCATTAAGGGCATAAACGATATTAACCACTCTAACTTTTAATAAATTCGTTTTTACTTTTTAATAATTTATATATTTTATTTATTAAAGGGCATCTTTTTATTTTAAAAAATATTTAGATTTTGGATAATTTTTATTATTATTAATTTTAATCATTTATCTAATAAAAATAATTAAAATTCGTTTTTATTTTTGAATAATTTATATAATTTATTCATTAAGGGCATAAACGATATTAACCACTCTAACTTTTAACGTGAGAGCTCCGTTGAGAAAAATCACTTCGCAAATAATAGTATAGATGATGTTTTAAATAATTATTTTTGTTTCATAATTTATAAATTAAAATTTTGTAACTTACTATATTTTACTTTTTTTATTTATAATTAAATAAAAATTAAATCTTTCAAATAGATCGTTTTGAAATTTTTATCACAAAAATAGATCTTTTAAAAGTTTTTATCAAAAAAATAAATCTTAAAAAAAAGAAAAAACCAAAATATCTTTTTTATTTTAAAATTTTAATATTTTAAATTTTTAAATATCACCTCTAAAATCTCACACTATAACTCTAAACCTTAAATTCAGATTAGTTAACCCAAAATGTATAAATGTATATTTACACATTTTAATAAAATCTATTTTGGTTCTTTTTCTCTTTAAATATTATTTTAGAAACATTTTTTTTAAAGTTTAGTTTGGTCATTAATTATTTTAAAAATAAATTAATTTTATATTTTCAATGATGTTTTTTTAGTTTTTTAGTAATCTATTAAAAACAAAGAGAATATTATTGGTATTTTAACGTTAAATTGCAATATTGGTGTAGTGAATAAAACTAAGAATAATATAATTGAGGGAGATGGAGAATAGCGGACATGACATGATGCTTTGCCTTTGGTTGTCATTGTGCTTTTTATTCATCATATAAACCCCACAAAGAATAAAAAAATTCGTAAGCATTAAAATGTTCATAAATTAGGCTCAGCTTTAATCAATCAAACATAGTCAGGCTGTCTTAATCATGACTTGTTTGTTATCATTCCCTCGTTTGTATATACCCACTTGATATTCTTGTTTATGTCGGGAGGAAAAAAAATCCTTTCGTGTTCATACATATACAGCAAAACTCATGGCATTATTCACTTTACAGACTTTGTTATATTATTATTGTGGTTATCTTATTTTATTCAAAATTGAAAAAGTTTATGAGAATGTTAATATAAAAGATGCCATGTGAGTTTTCTTGCTAACTAGATTGAATAAATTTGAACTGATTCCTATTATTGGTGGAAGTGCTCCAAGTTGGATTGATTCGAAACTTGTCGACGCCACCATTAACATTTCAGCATATTAGTAAGTAAACAACTAAAAATAAGTATTTATTAGATCTCCTCAAGGGATATGACTAACAAATGTGAATTATCAATGTCACGAATAGGTGGAACATTGCATGAGTGGACCGACCACTTAAATAATTTTAGATCGACGGTGGGCACTACAATAATGCATACAAAGATGCCTTATGATTATGATAATGGCGTATCATGACCATTCCACCACTATGCACATGCCACCTTAGACCAAGGAATGGTCCCAACATTGATCTGGTTTAGAGCACCCGCAATGGAAGAGTCCTTAGGAAAAAATTAATTAAATAATTAGTGGATCCCATGAATAGTTAAGAATTCGATCCTTAAATCCCCTCGCTAAGGACCGATCCTTAGCGAATCCTTACACTGTTTGCGGGCCGACACGTGGCGGCCCGCGATTAGTCGTTGATTTTTTTCTTTTTTTTAATAATCTGAAAATAAAAAAAAATAATAAAAAAAAGAATAGTTAAGGATCCACAATGGATAACATTAATCATTCTTATGATTGAACTCCACTTGTTTTGTTGTCATGTTTAATTTAATAGTCTTAAATTAAAACAAGTACACTACAAAAAAAATTAGCATCATTTATATTATATATACTTGAATCTGTTATAAATGATATAAAGCTATTTTGCATCACTTAAATAAATGATTTTGAAAATGGTGATTCAAATAATTTTCATCACTTTATTAACAACTGAGGTAAAAATATCAAATATATATTTACATTGATTATCATGATTGATGTCAATATATATCAATTATAAAAATAATCATGTTAATATTTATATCTTTTGTTTTAACTGATGTTTCTGCGTATTTTTTAAAACATTATTGTCGCAATCAAATTTTAGAAATGCTAACTAAATAATCATATATTCCGTTTTTTTCTTTCCTACGAAATTGATATTTTCTTCATATATTGTCTTTTCAGCTGCGACACATTTTTATCTTTCAAGAACGTAGATACATTGCATGTTGTCCGTACGCACGGATTGTGTATACGTACACCTCACTTTTTCAGTTTAGCAGCCGATAGTTATTTATTCTTATATACTTTATTGTTATTTAGAGGTAATTTTCCGAATCTATATAATAGTATAATATAGATAACTTGAAGGAGTAAAATGGTATTCTTTTACCAAAAGTTAATCAATTTGTTTGCCAAATTGACGAACACAGTTTATAGTCCTTCCGCGTCCAACATTTCTCTTCATTAATTAGCTACGGATGCAAATGCAATTTCGATTCTATTATGCGAGCACGCAACTCACGCATGCATGGTAAAATAAAACGTAAGCTATCTATCTACAGGCACTACTAAAATATTTGCTAAACTGCAAGTACATATACATTTGTTTCCAGTGAGATATTAGACTCAAGGAATGCGTGTTTTGCGTAGCTCCTTGAATTACAAGTCTTAACGCTGGATCGCATACGTTTGGTTAAAAATAAACATATGTACTGATTCTTTTCTTTCAAGTGTATCCTATTCGATTGACTTTGTGGTTAACTCTAACTAAAGAGAGGCATGGTAAATATCTGGTTGTGACTAGGGAGATTTAATGGATACCACTTGATCTAATATCTCCTATGAAAAAATATATCATGATTGATTTTGAAGTTTTGGTAGTTAAAATATGCAAGCGATTATATGGTTAATTTGTTACATTTACGTAATATCAAAATCCAGATATATTACAGACATGCTATTAATCCAAACAAAAATGGTTTATCTACTTGAGATATAATTTTTTTTTGTTCAAACCATACTTTCGTTAAAACTCAAAAAGAGTTTAACTCCACCAAGAGAGGATACATCAAAGCTACTAAGAATTCTCTACTTGAGATATAAACTAATATCACAATAAGCTTATATAAATGCATGTAAGCTTTCAAAATCTCTTTCTCCATCCCAACCAGGGTGGTAGATCAGCACCGTTGGACCAGCAGCGTGCATAATTTTCAAAAAAAAAAATTTTTTTGGCTATTATAAACATATGCAACTTTTAAATGGTAAACCTAAAGTCTAATTAGGGCATGTTTATTGAGAGTCTCTTAGCAGAAGTTCTTAACTTTTCTAAGAGTCGTTTCTTAATTTTTAAGGAAGAAAACTTAAGAGACGTCTCTTAAATAAGAGACTTAAGAGCCGTCTCTTAACCAAAAAAAAATTTTGAAAAAAAAAATCAAAAAACGAGTCGATTTAAGTTAAGAACTCCACCTTAAGAGACCGTTGATAAACATGGCCACGTAATCTAGTCATCGATTTCCATTAATATTATCTTTCGCGTAGCTCGAACGAGACTTGGAAAAAAAACGTAACCCCATATTCAAATGATTTGATTTGATTTTTTTTTTGAAACACGATTTAATTTAATTTATATAAAAAGAAACGTTAAGAAAACAAAAGCATTTGTCGTTTTCTAAATCAACTATGTTCCTCATGTTGGAAACCGTAAATAAATAGTTTAACTGGGTGGAAGATCATAATTTAATAAATGATAATTTGGCAAGCAGGCCAATAAAGTAAAGTAAAAGAAAGAAAAAAAAAATCAAAAGCAAGATTAGTAGAAGTGCTCCGAGAAAAAGAGAAAAAAGTCCCACTTGTCTAAACCCTACCTCGAAGCATGTATTCATCACATTACCTCATTTCATTTCCTGATTTATGAATAAAAAGTTTTGGATTTAGGGCCATAATGTATTTTTTCTAAACATGTTAGTTCTTCGTCTCCATGTATAATCGAACTCATCTCCCTTTTTTGTCTCTCTTTGCCTTTATCTTTTTCTTTTAACTTGTATTCCAATAACCGTTATGTTTGTCTATTTGTTTAATTGATTTATTAATATTTCCACTTGTATTCTATTTTCTTGTAACCGCATAATTTCTAGTGGATTTACTTGGGACGTTTCTTGATTACCCACAAGAGGAATGCATAAGACAAAGTCTGAAACGGTCATTCTAATTATAAAATGTTTTATATCTGTATGTATCAAATCTCTTTCTTTAAAGTATGTATCAAATTTCTTTCCTTTTAAAGAGATGGTAATAGAACTTAAGACTTGTCACTGACTAATAGCACATGTAGAGCAGTCGAAAAAGGCTCGATTATTAAACTAAATGAACTTTAAAAAAAAAATATATAGATAAATTCTGATAAAAACTTTAAATTTTAGATATAATACTAAATTTAGATTTTATAATTTCAAAAAAATACATTAAACGAAATTGTTAACTAATGACATTAATGTACATTATAGAAAAAACTAACGGTACTAGTGTTGCATAACTAATGCTAACGCCTAAAATGCTTTATACCCATAATAAAAGCGATATAAAACAGGTAAGCCATTAGTTGGACTCTATAGTAAATGTCTTTATCTTTAATTTATGTCAACCATTAAAAATATTAATATTTGTTTAACTTAGATTTTAAAGTTAAAAAAATTGTAAAAAAAATTGGTTGTAAGATTTTTATTTTCTAAAAATTGATATAAAAATATCTCATATTTTTATCTTTTCATTTAGTTTATACAGCTATATCATTTTCTTTTTCTATTTAATGTTTACAACTTCGTGAAAAAATTACAAACTATATTTTAAAATAAAAAAATTTATAGTCATCATCCAACTAATCATCCACATAAAATTTAACAAGACAAACGCTGGAACCTTGTATACAAAAGGTTATTATGGTAGTTAAGTATACAAAAGGTTATTATGGTAATTAAGTATACAAAAGGTTATTATGGTAATAAGTATACAAAAGGTTATTATGGTAGTTAGGTTATAATTTGGGTGTTCCCACAATACGCCCTAAGAAAGAAAAAAAAACTAAAATAGTCTCACTAAAATTGGTGAAAATGATAATTTGTTTTGAAGCCTCCGTTAAAAAAATAAAACTAATGGAAAATAACGTCGGAGTTATATCAATGAATATGTAGTTGTGACTTGTGAGCTGTGATTAGTTAAGGTATCGCCAAGTAAGAGCACCTCCATCAGCACTCCTTAGTAGGGGTCCTTAACAAAAAGTGGTGGCGGGCCCCACCACTTTTGTTAAGGACCTCTCCTAAAAACTCCAATTTAAGGAGCGGTCCTTGCACTATTTCGCGGATCCCACTGACACGTGGCGGCTCACGATTGGTTGATTTTTAATTTTTTTTTTTTTTTTTTAAAAAAATCCAAAAAAAAAAAAAAAAAAAAAGTTAAGGACCCCGTGGGGGTCCTTAACCGATGGAGGTGCTCTAAGCAATGAGAAGCTGTCCCTTTCCATGTGCAATCTATAGACGTGAAACCACTGCCGCCCGGTCATCCCTCCTAATCTACAGTCTCGTTTTGGAAAGCTAACGCCATGTTTATCTTCCATCTTCTAGGGTGGATTCTTAATTTAATTTGATTCTTTTTTTTTAATTTTTTTGGCTAAGAAACGGCTCTTGAATCTCTTATTTAAGAGACAATTCTTAAATTTTCTTAATTAAAAGTTAAACATCTCTTAAAAAAATTAAAAATCTCTATTAAAAAACCTCAAATAAACATGATCTAGTTTTACGGTTCTCCCTCTCTCTTACAATTTTTTTTTAAAGTACAGATGGAAACGAAGGAGCATCCTTTAACCTCATTGATTATCGAGTCCAAGAAGGCAAGAAACGTTACTTTTATATTTCAAAAATAACATTATTTGTTTAAATAACTTCTTCAGAATCTAGATATGTTTTGGACACGCAATTCATATTCCTTAATTTCTGTGACTAGATGGGATACTTTCAATTTAAATACAAATATATTTGTAAACAAATTCATCGGCATAATTTTTTAAGGATTTTGTTGGCTGTTATTCATGGGTTATATATCAACTACAAAAGCTTACATGCCTAATTCACTCCGCATAAGAAAATTAAATTAAATATTTAGAGATTTCTTCCCGGGTAATGCGAGAACTTGTAAAAAGGATTCACATGTTTCTCCCTTCTGACATGCACGAAGCAATATAATTTTGCCTTTTTAAATAATATTTAAATACTAAAAATATAGCTATCTTGACCAAATAATCTCTATATATACATTTCAGACTCTCCATCTCGCTTATCACCCTCACAGTTTTCTCTCTACAACGAGTTTAACAGCTTCTCTCTCTTTCTTGAATACAATGGCTGAAACAACTCCATTGAAGCGCCACCGAGAAGAAGAAACCCTAGCTGAAGAAGAAACCAATAAAAGACAAAAGCCCTCTTCATCATCTTCTTCCTCATACAACGACCAGATTCTCTGTCTCCTCAGCGATTCAGACGAGCTTAACCAACCCAACAATGACCTAACTTCCTTTATAAACGCTCTCCAGCAAGAAATCTCATCTGGTGACCAAAACGGTGTCGTATCTGTAGTCTCCAACGTGGAAGATATGTCGACTACTTCGTGTGTTACCTCGAAGGAAGACGATGTCGATGAAGAGAACAAGGAGAAAGTGATGCAGCATCTTTGGGAAGCTTCTGACGACGAACTAGGGCTCCCTAACGCCGAGTTTTGCGAGGGAACTAATGATATGATTAATAAGAATGATAATAATCAAGATTATGTTTATGAAGATAGTTTGGTAGATGGATTTGGTGATGCGTTTTGGGAGCTTGAAGATGAAGCTGCTAATTATTACACGTTGCTCCAATCGGAGCTTTTCTTGTAGAAATCTTAAGCGTAAATCTGGGGGAAGAAAAGGCTAATTAAATAAAATAAGTGGGTCGGTTTTTTATATGAAAAAAAATCATTTCATTTTTAAGGCACACTTCTTTTGTTTCGGCGGAGCTACAAAATAGTTTCATTTAATTATTTGATTAATATGTAGTCGAGAAATGGTAATTAGTGGTATTATTTTTCTTTCCTTTATTAATTGTTTTTTTTACTCTTCTTGCTATTTGGTGCGTCGAAAGATCGTAAAGGACCACCGCTTGGGGTTTTATATTTTCATTAATATATTGTGAATGAATAAGTAATGTGGCATATTGATGGAAGTAATACATAACTTTTCTTTTTGTAACTGAAGTAACGAATAAACTTGATTAAGAGTCAGAATCGTTATGCGTGAAAACTATAATCGAAGTGAAACAAAAGAAAGTTTGACGTTGCCTAAACTACAAAGTGATGGTGTTTTGGAGCTTTTGATTGATCGTTTACGTTTCGCATAGTTTGTATTTTGCATGCTATAATAATATGTTTTCATCATATGAAACAAAGATGTCTCTATATGTAAACCAAAATCTTTTAAAAAGCAATAAGTTTGTGTTTATAGAACAATCGATGTCGTATATCATTTATTTAACGCTTGTTCATGCTTTATTTAATAGTAGAAGTTTAAAAGCTTAGAGCATCCACAATAGTGTTACTCATTGTGATTCCTTAACTATTTTTTTTTTATTATTATTTTTTTTATTTTCAGATTATTAAAAAAAAAAAATTAACTAATCGCGGACCGCCACGTGTCACATTGCCGGTGCTCTTGCGACTTCTTACTCTATTAGTTTGTATTTATATAATGTAATGACACATTGGCTGGTTTAGAACTTTGACTTTGCTTAATCAGCCGTTTAATTGGCTTCTATCATGGACTGCCTCTGCACGCATGAATCATTATGCCTCAAAGAATGAAGAAACATGTTTCGAAATTCTCTGAGAAAATCAAACTGATTGGTACCACTTATAAAACCTTACAAGGACGAAGAAAAATCCAAGTCTTTAAATTAATGTAGACAATTTACCGGGAGCTTCCTATAAGGAGTTGGGCCATTGAAAAAATATCAGTGCCCAATCCTACGGCAAAGACACCTGAAGGAAGATATGGAAGACAAGCCCAAAGCAAAACTAGAATCAACTTTCATTAAATCAACCTGAGAAACCCTTGCAAGGGAGTGTTTACTAGTAACTCGTGGTCTATTAATTAAGACATGTAAGGTCTAACAACAGCCCTAAAGAAATCTGATCATCATGTCAAAAGAATACAGAATAACCGAACCTGGCATGGCAGGCCAAATTAGTTTGAGACCGATCAGTTTATTCACTGATTATCACGCATCTTAATCTAATGTATGAGTTCATAGTCAATAAAATGATTTTTAAAACCTTATTTTAACTTGTTTTCAAAATTTGTAAGTGCTAATAAATATAATTATTGTATGCTTTTAAAAATAATTACTGTATGTTTAATTAAACTGTTTTCATAACTACAAAAAGTATGACATACATGAATAAAACTTTCTATTTGGCATGATATTTTGGAGACTTTAATTATTCTGTTATAAGATTTAATTAATTAGCTTGTGGTCGACAGGCAAAACTGGATTATTAATCAGTTTATAATATAAAAATAAATCTGCTGTCAATTTTTTTTAAAAAAAAAAAACAGAACGCCACAATATTTCAAACATATAAGTTGGAATTTCTCAGTAAAATGGTATGATAAACACACATTTTGAGATTATTAAAAATTACAGAATTCGTATACTTTCAAAATTTAGAACCGTTAAATAGAAAATATCCAAAACGGAAGGTCATGAGTTAAAGTTTTTTAAAAAATGATTCATCACAAAAGCGAATATTTAGACAAATACGAAGTGGCCCACAAAAGAACGTGAATTTTAGTTTAAAGGAACTAAACAAGACGAATGAGCCAATTAAATCTGCGAGAATATATATGCATATTGGTCGTACTACATGAATTATATATCAAGTGATCTAGCGAGTAAGTGACCTCTCTCACCTAAGGGATGATATTTTTCGCAAAGAGTGTCTTCAATAGTTTCATGTTGAATCTATGAATGATTGTTTTTAACAACATAATTTTCTTTCCATAGAGCCTATTCCCGTGGAGAACCATCATATATATTGCAGAACTGTGGCTTCAAAGAGCGGTTGTGTAATCACAACAACAATATACAGTAATATATGTGGCTCTGGGACTTGTATTTTTTCCTTTGTAGCCAGATAAATGCTGAACCTTGAATAATCAAAGACCAGAACAAGGTGGTTAAGTATATTTTGAACAAAAAAAAAAAAGTATATTTTCCAAAAGTAACTAATTAACCTTATATTTAATCAAAGTTATTTTTGTAACAATTATATTTGTAAAAAAAAAAGTTATTTTTGTAACAATTTTATTGAAACTCAAAATTATGTATTTATCTTTAGTTCCGAATCTGGAAATGGTGTTTTACTTTACAGTAGTGGTCAGTGGATGCAATGACATTAGTAATAATATTATAAACAATGAGCAAATCAATATTCGTTGCTAATTACATCACTTTTTCAGCTGATGTTGCATTAGTGGAGGAAACATTAGGGAATCAGCAAAGTAATCTCATTTTATTAGATTCTACAGTGGTATTAGACGACAAATTAACAGATTTAAGAATGTTATTAAAATGATAATGCCAAAATGGGCTACTATACTAGCATAAGCCTCCACCAACACTAACCTTGCTTTACCTTTTTAATGCCTCAATCATGGGCTCATTTTCTACTGCACCAAAAGAAAACTTCCAGTGGTCGATTAAAAAATGCCATTTAAATCAAATTAAAGTCCTACTCGAATATGATACTCCTGTCAAAGCATTTCATCACATAAAAACTGAAAGATAATACTAATATTTAATAAAAAGGAAAATTTATCTTTATATACATTGGTACTTTAGCATAATCAAATAGTTGAAGATTCGACCGAAATAAATATGCTTTTAGAGTCGATGCAGGTGCTACTCAATGTGAATAAATACTTCACAGACTTGGACTTAAAAGTACTCGACTGAATCAACAACTTTTATGTTCTTTTAGGTCACAAAACGACAAAAACAACTAGCAATATTAAGTGATATCTACTCTGTTTTACAGCAAACTAAGAAGTAATTAGTGATCACAATTGAATCACTCTATAAAGTGATGTAACCGAGTATAAGGATCAAGACTTTGGAATCATTAGAGCAAGAGAAAGATCTAAGAGCTAAAACATAACAAATGAAAAGAAGAAACCATTCATTGAAGTGTAAGATCAATAAAACTCAGTAGGAAACATGAAACTACACATTAGCAATAAGTAACATAACAACAATCTCCACAAATTTTATACCTTAATCATAACTAATAATCCTCTTAAAGAAAGCTAAACCAACATATTCTTCACTTCTTCAGCAGCTCATCACGGCGCAATTGTATACGAAATTAACCGACTGTTTCTTGCCAAGTAAATGCCACTGAGGTGCACCATGACTTGGAACCCATGAGTTAAGCTCAATGAACCCTTCACCTGAAGCCTTCGGTCCACCAATTACTATAACCTGATCCCCACAAGCTCTAAACGCTAAGCCCCAACCGTTCATGGAACCAGCTTGCTCAGGTAAACTCCCAACTATGACCCAAACTCGACTCTCCTTATCATACCTTCTAACCGCCATACCGGCATGATCAGCCGCGTAAAGCTGATCATTCACAACCGCTACAAGCGGTGGAGCCATCGCAGCCGCAGACATTCCATTCCCCTGGTTTATCAACCTCGGTGGCGACATATCAGGAATCTCCCTCCATATCCTAGTCTTCATATCAAACTCTTCACCACAAGTCAAAACCTTAGGCTCATTCCCTTCCCCAACACCAATCCCACCAATCACATAAAACTTCCCATCCATAAACACACCCGAACACATCTTCCTCCGTTTGTTCATCGCCGGTAACACCGACCAAGTCTGGTCCTCAGAGTTATACATCTCAGCCGTATCAAGAATCCTACCGTTTGAATCGCAACCGCCGGCTAAAACAGCAATCTCACCGTAACTAGCAGAGCCAAACAAGCATCTAGGCATGTTCATACTCTTCCCAGTAGACCAAGAGTTAGTCAAAAGACTGTATCTATAGATTACATAAGAGCTCACTTCCCAACCGAACACAAGCAAATCAGTTCCCACAGCGAGAGACTCTTTGTCTGCGTACCTAAAACATTCGTTCTGCGGCATACTCGGCAAACGCATCCACCGTTTCGACCTCGGGTCAAACGCTTCCCATTCGTTGAGATGGCACGAGAAGTAAACCCAGTGCTCGAGCGTCCCTTGTAGCCTCCTGAGTCTATAAATCTCGCCGCTTCGGACCAGAGCTCGTAGGTTTCGACTCACTGAAGCAATGGAGCAGTAATCAGCTCGAGAGCAACGAAGCAAACAGCTTATTGAGTCGTCTTTGTTCATCCCTGGGATTAACGATCCCGAATCTGATGACCCGTTCTCTCCATCTCCTCCGTCAAGATTCAAGAACTTGTGAATCTTTTTGTGCTTGTGAAGATCGTGACTCTCGTCTTCGTTGAGAAAGGCCCGTTTTGTGGCAATCGAGAAGCTCCATTTGGTTTCTTGATGACTTGGCATGGTGAAGAGAGTTGAAACCAGACAAGAATCTCGAGGTCGACCTTCAAACATCTTGTCGGAGAAAAACAAAATCCAATTCGCAAGAAAATCAAGAAACTGGTTTGTTGCTTCAGATTGGATCCAAGCTTTTAACCAAGAAGATGCACAAAGTCAACTCCATGTTTTGAAACTATAACTCGGAGTTCTAACTTACCTGCAACTACTACATAACATTCTTCTAAGAACAACAAAACAGGAGATGGATAATAGACTAATAGTAATAGAAGATGAAGGAGACTTTGCTGTTTAAATTAAATTAAAAACTTAAGATTTAATTAACTAATGTCATATCTCACTCTTATGTTTTCATTTGTATATCTTTCTTCATATACCCTTAAAGCTCATCTGCAAATCAGAAGAAGCAAATGGACTTTGTAGACAAAAGTGTTGTGCACATTTATTAAAATAATATCTAATTATTCTCTACTGTTTTACTGTTGTAATCTTTTAGCTAAATATTCGAATAAATATTTAGTAATTAAATTCTTCATTACAGAACAGGCGTGTAATCCAATACCTTGAATCTAACCATTGCTATTGCTTCAATCGTACAATATTGTTTCTATAAAAAAATTAGTACAATACTTTATCATCAAATAACAGTTTAAAAATTGTAATCGTCCTCTTTCCTTTCTTGGGATATGGGTGGTGCCAAGAATGTGGATGATTTTTTATTGAATTAATTGTTGTTAAAAAATAAGATTAAAGTTAGGATAAGGACGAATAAAACGTAATCACCGGAGGATTGTTGTTTTCCTGGCGGTTCTACGACGGGGCCGCCGAGTTTTGCGGTAAAGTAAAGACCCGGTTCAAACACGTGTCATCGCCCCCATCCATAAGCCTGACTTCGTCAGTGTTGAGCTTTTTTTTATTTTAACTTTTGACTCCATTAGTTAAAACTTAAAAGCCGCCTAGGGACAGCATGGAATAGCCTACGGGCGAGAGTACGATACACCTGAGGCTTCTGGGCCCCACGTAAAATTGAGGGACGTTTGGTATTTGAATGCAGCGAGATGTCATGTATGATGGACCCCTATTAATTAACGTTTGGTCATGAGTCATGACCATTATCGTTTTACACCTAACCATTGACTTTCTGTTGGAAACTCAATACATAGATTTTGACTAGTTTCTTATAAATACTCATGCTTATAACGATTTATTTATTCATATATGGTAAAACTTAGTCCAGAGAAATTATTAGTATTTGTTACATGTTTCCATCAACTCAAATTTCAACTTTTTGAACTATAGATTTAACTACTTCACATTCAAACTTATGTAATAAATCCCAACATTTTCTTCTTTCTAAATTTATGGTACGGTAGTTGTGTAGTTTGTATATTTTGGATCACGAGTTCATATATGAAATCATGTTCTCTGACACTTTAGCAACCTACATTTTCGTCCGTGGGAATTTTTGGTAGAGTTACCATAACAATAGGATTGTATGATCGAAAGCTTTCCAACAATATTTGCTAAGAGTTTAATTTAGTTGATGATCTTTTTACATTTCATTATAAATTTAAGAAAATGTAAGTAGTCAACTATGAGGTGAAGGATGGGGGTCATACCATTTTATTAAATCATCTGGGATAAACTGCAAAAATGTTCTTTAACATATGGAACAATATATGTTTTAGGTAAGTGTTCATGTTAGGAGCTTCTCTATAAAATTGTTTTTTAAATCAAATTTTCATCCAATCTCAGTATCAATAACAGATTCTAATAAACGGGGAAACGATATACTACTAAACATTCAATGATATTAATACGTTTTTTTTTCTTATCTACATTAGTAAACCAAGTGGCAATATGATTGTATTGTTTTGTGTTCCGAATATTGTTGCTTTCTAAACATAAGTTTGGTTCATAAACATAAGTTTTATTGTAATTACACCTAAGTAAATAAATTTTTGAGACAATTGATAGTCACCTTTTTGTGCATTATATAGTCACATAGACCAAGTTTCTTCTTGATAGCTGTATGATCTTTATATCTTTTCCATTTGACACACTCCGTTTATAAAGAATTAAAATGTGAACTTTCTACTATTATTATACTAGTTTTAATTTTATTACTCTTTCTTTAAAAAAATCCTCAACTACTATTGTGGTGATTATGTATGATACTGGTTATATTCAAATGCATGTAAGATGTTTCTATGACTTTGTCTAGTACTTTGGACTTTAACCTTCGAATATTATCTTTTCTAGAACAAGTTACAACTGATCTAGACAAAAAAAAAGAAGAAGAGATTTTGTCTTGGACAAGCAAGGACTCGCTTTATAGGTTATTATTACATATAAAAAGTTGTTCACCACTCTACTTTAAATCGTTGAATACATAATAATGGATAGCATTTTGTACATAAATAGGATTCAACGTTTTCTTACACAATTAAAATTTGCTTACTTGTTTTTTAACACGCATGGGATGAGAAGATATAAGGATAAGTGTAAACAATATTAATGGTATTAGCCTATTAAGAAGCAGGAAACAGAAATAGAAACAGAGAAAAAGAATACGAAGTTAAAGAAATTTTGTCCAAAAACGAAGAAAAGGTTAAAAAATTAAAAATGAGACTCTAGGTTTTAGTCACATGTCTGACTCAGCATCTGACTAGATTAGACTCGACGCTTAAGTTGGTGATGGCCCCCCATCTCATTGTTACCCATTTGAGTTTGGAAAAATGCAACGAAAGAAATCCTTACCTTTTCTTACAAAAATAGAAAAGGTAGTACAAAGAGATAAATGACAAAACATGGTAGATGATAGTTAACTGGTCATATTTGTTTCCGTATGTATGTTGTGTAGACTTTATGGATATGCTGCAATGGAAGATTTGTTTGTGTATTGTCTAGTTTTGTTTAGATATATCATGGTAGACTTGTTGAATATATGGTTTCGTATATTATGTAAATTTTAAGGTGTATTATGGTAGACTTTTTATTATCGAATTTTGTGTTATGTAGATTTTCGTTTTTGTCATCTCTAGAGTTGGATTATCCAGCTATATACTATCTTGACGGAAAAGCATGTGTACAACTCATAAGTTGAATTCTTACGGTGTTTTCTCCAACACTATGGTACTTGTAGATGTCAGAGGTATGATGTGTGATAACTATTAGATTCTTTAATTCGTCACTTGAATACATGTTAAAATTATGAGATATGGATTTTGGTTGATAATTATATATTAAGATCATGATTAATGCATATTTTTTATATTAGGGTTCTTAGCAAATGTTAAGAAATTGTTTTTTAGGTTTTAACTAAAAATTTTAGCTTAAAAACCTGCGTTAATCATGTCTTAAGTAGGTTTATGTTGTTTGAATTTGATGCGATCACAATGATAAATACCGAGCCGTATGCGGTATAATTTGGTGACTAAGATGGTTCATAGTGAACCTCAAACAACGGGGTGGTACCAAATCCTCTTCAAAAAATTTCTGTCGTAGATGGCCCGCAAGTTTTTACAGCTTTAATAGGGATTTCTGGATTTGAAGCCTTATAAAATGGGGTTGGTCATTATAAAAAGTTTACTCTCAATAATTTTATTTTACCAAAAAGAAAACAGCGTATGAGTGGGTCTTCAAATTCATATATTTGCTGATTCGATAAGAGTGGGTCTTCAAATTCAATATTTGCTGATTCGATAACCTTATTCTTATCTGCATGTTACCAATATACACACATCACAGGCTCACAGCCTGCTATATGTATGTATACGTTATCTCGAATGCTGAACACAGAAAATCACAAACAAAAAATCATTGTTACCACACACTCAGTACACACATAAACACGCACGTACATATACTATATGCATAGAAAATAACAAGAATGTTTTTATCAAAAAGAAAAAGAGAATAATAAGAATGTAAAAAGCTTAACGTAATGTTCAACAACAACAAAAAAGCATCACGTAGTGACGTGTATCTGCTTTAAAAAAAAAATCAGAATACTTTGGAGGATTAAGTGGGCAACCGCATTGCGGAGAAGAAAGGGAGTGGGCATCTTTATAGACAAATTTAGACACACTTCATTAATCATTTTGTTAATCATTTTTTGAATAACACATTGTGTCCTTTTATTTAACTGACTTATGAATCTTTGCTTCATGTCTTCTCGGGAAGTTTCAAAAATAAAATGGACATTTTTCCGGGTTTTCAAATGAGACCCAAAACAGCTCATTTGTATGTTAAAACAAGAAAAATAAATATGATACAATATGTCTAAACTAAGAAGAGTAATAAAATTATGTCTCAGTATTGCATATACTAAAATTCTTAAGTTGGATCTAGACCAATTCAGGATTCATAGTCGTATGTAACTATGCCATGCACAAGGGACATAACATGCACGGATTTTCTTTTCTTCCATCCTCGACTGCCTTTTTTTGTTGAGGGTCCATACATCTAATACTATGTCATCTATGTGACTTCTATTTAAAAAAAAAACATTTAATTCATTTTAAATTATCTAATATCTGTGCAAGATTATTTGATTTTGTATTTAGTTTCTCTAATGACGCATATCAACGATCTAGTGTGCATATATCCGAAAACCAAAATTGTAGATAAAAACAGGTCTCAGTATTCATTAAACGTCATTTTCAGAAAACCACGTTTGATCTCATGATTTACACGTAACTGGAAATACTCAGATGCTAAATAGGATTTCTTTATAAAATTCTGTTTTAGAAAGACGTGTTGCAGTGGATACTACACGTGTGGTTAAAAGCATATCCTTCCATAATGGAAGCATCCGTATTTTAGCATGATTCATTCGTGTGCATGCATGTATTCATCTTAAAACTGAAAGATAAAGTTGCATCAAGTTTTAAACATATATAGAAAACAATTGGATATTAATTTCTACTAATTTCCTGAAAACAACTTGCATTTCTTAAAAGCTTTTCTGTTCCCGCAGGACCGTGGATATGTTTGGGAATCGTGTTCTTCGAGGGAGGGAGCATTAACTCTAGATGTTGATTGATGTAACTGAAACCTAAAATCATAACATGAATCTGGCCAAACCCAAACTCCAAACACGCACACCCAAAAAAAGTAGAAGACGAACAAATGCTTTTGTTCAATATTCAACTCTTCCAACTGCCACACGCCGTTTTAACCAAAAAAAAAAAAAAAAAAAAACTCCCACACGCCGTTATATTGAAGCCTTGCTCATTGTTTTTAACACTTAAGTGGCAATAATTGCCGAAAAGGGCAAAACAAATAGAAACTTAAACTATTACAGATTACTATTTTTAATAAATTGTTTACCTTCCAACTACGGTTTTTTCAAAAGTTATAATAATGTTGGGTAAAAAATTTTAAATCAGTAAAGTACAATAGTGGAAAAAAACAGAAAGATATCTCAATTTTAAATCCAATCATAGTTGTTTTTTTTTTTTTAACTTTGACTTGATCATAGTTCGATCATAGTTGGTCGTTTAAAACGGGATCACATGATTCTTCTGAGATGGCTATGCAGCAGAACATATAATGAGCTAAAGTTTATGACACGTCACTTTTATGTGCCAAAATATATGTAAGAACTTAATGGCATCAAAATTTCATAGTGTAATGGATTTTAACAACTAGTAATTCTTATGTTCATGTTTCAGGCATCCAACTAGATAGAACTGGGTCTACTTAGTCTGGATCAGTCATGCCTAGTACATAAAAAACTTGAATAGCTAACAATATATATTAAACGGATTCTTGGATGCAGATGAAGATAATTAGACGAATGCAAAGCCACATGAATACTGGGCTTTTTCTATAGTAAATACACTTTCTGCAAATTTTAAATAACAAAACTACATTCACAAAATATAATGGGCCGAACTCAACAACAGTTACAAAGCCCTTTAGTTACACAAACAAAAGGCCCATATCAACAAAAATAATATCTCTACACGACGGACTCCGGTTATCGTCGCCGATGAACATAGTTTGACTATAAACAGATCGGCGCCGGAAATGGGGAACACGAGAATCATGATATTCACTTTGGCGTGTGTAGCCTTACTCTCCGTAGTCAAATCTCTTTCTCACGAACCAGAACTCGGTTCTGCTCGTGTCGTCTTCCAGGTTCATCTTCTGGCGTCTCCTCTTCTCTGCATGTTTTTTTGTATTTCTCTTATGTGAAATTGCAACCCCGGTTCTGGGTTTTCTAAATTTAGAATCAAAATCTCAACTTTGGATTTGTGTAATCTGGGTGTGCAGACTAGTTATGGGGATATTGAATTTGGATTCTATCCCACGGTTGCACCAAAGACGGTGGATCATATCTTCAAGCTTGTTCGTTTAGGTGGCTACAACACTAACCATTTCTTCAGGGTACTTTGAAAGACTCAACCTTTGAGTTTGATTTTTGCATTTTATAGGCCAAGACTGTGATATGATAAGTGCTGAGTGGTTTTGCAGGTTGATAAAGGTTTTGTTGCTCAAGTTGCAGATGTGCCGAATGGGAGATCAGCCCCTATGAATGATGAGCAAAGGGAAGTAGCTGAGAAGACTATTCTTGGAGAGTTCAGTGACGTCAAGCATGTCAGAGGCATTCTTTCCATGGGAAGGTACTAATGAATGTTCTTTACTTGTTGTGTGTTCATGTCGTTGTAATGAAGACAATAGCAAGGTGTGATTTGTTTTTGTTCGGTGGTAGACATGAAGATCCAAACAGTGGTGGATCTTCATTCTCGATGCTTCTTGGTGATGCTCCTCATCTTGATGGCAAGGTCAGTTTGATAATTCAGCTTTTAGCTATTTCATTTATCTTTTTGTCTAGTAGTGAGATTAGTGGTATTGGACAGTATGCTGTGTTTGGTAAAGTGACTAAAGGAGATGAAACATTGAGGAAGCTAGAAGAAGTTCCCACTCGCCGTGAGGGGATCTTTGTAATGGTATGTCTCCAACACTACCACTACTAGACTCTCGAGAAACCGGTTTTGTTTTTGTTGCTCTGCCTAGTAACTAGCGAGCTTTTAACTTTCCTTTTGCAGCCGACGGAGAGGATCACCATTTTGTCGACATACTATTACGGTAAATGCAATCAAATCATTCTGAGCTGATATATTGTCTGATAACTTCTTCTCCTGACGTTTGATATTGACATGTGACACATCAATTATGGTTTAACTACACTCCATAACGAGATGTGACTGTAGCCTGCATCGCTTTTGAATGAGGTCATTCATGTGTCCTAGTAGATAAGAGTCAGGATATCTAGATAGCCTTTTGAACGATTAGTACTGTTTTGGATCATAATAAAGATGATACTGAAATCACGGGTTTTAACTCCTTATAATCTTGTTCTTAGACACTAAGATGGAGAGCTGTGAAGAGGAGAGAACTGTCCTGAAAACAAGGCTTCAAGCATCTTTTCTTGAGGTCGAAAGACAGGTGATTTGAAATGTCTTATAGATCAAGTTTTTGATTAGAAAGGTCGACATTTTTTAATGAAACCGTAACAGTTTATGGTCCCTTGTGTTTTTAACAGAGAATGAGGTGTTTCCCGTGAATCCTTGTGAAGACTTATCTAAGTTAAAGAACTGTTCAACAAAGAAAAGCCGACATGTATGTTTCTTTTTTTGCTGTTAAAAAACTCAGGATGCTAAAGACAGATTCATTGGTTTTTGAGTGTAACAGTGTAAAAAAACTGGTTGAGAAACATTTGATCATGGTTTGTTTCCTTCTTGGTCTGCAAAATCTGATTTAACCGGGACAAAATCCCAGGTTCTGAGCACCAAATAGCTCCGGAGGAAAATAGCAACAACACATGTGCTCTGCTTCTCTATCTCTCTCTCTTGAAAAACAAGGCATGTCTCAGTTCACACAAAGTCTTTTCACTTTCATTGACTTTTGTCTCTTCTTTTCTCCTCTTTTTTGCCACTTTCCTATTATTTTTCATCAAATATGTTTTTGTTTTTGGTCTGATAATCCAAGCACTACCACCTCTTCTTCATTAAAGGAGATGGCTAGTTATGTCTGTTGTTTAGGGTTTAAATAAAAACAAATTAGACCCAAAAAACTTAGGAAAGGGGTCATATGATTAATGAGAAGTGTGAACCCATGGCTTAAAACAAGTGTTTGCATTAGGGTTTTGTATTGGTGTGACAACTTTAGGTGACCCACCATAGTAATTGTTTAGCCAATTGGTTGCAATTTGCATGAAAAAAAAAAATATCCAGCGTTTATAGTACTCTATATAAAACTTAATAGTCTATTAGCACAAGAAGAAAAAAATCTGACACGTGATTTGATCAAGATATTCACTTTATAGATCAGAATCACATCGATTTGATTCCATTGCCAATGCATTTGCAGTGTCGAGAGTTTTATGAGTGAAATTGTTTTTGTTCACATGATAGGAGAAGATAACCACGTGAGAATAAAATAAGGTGATCAGAAACGTTCATTTCTCTTACAGAAAGAAAACATCAGTTTCTTTTCACAATGAAAGCTAAAGTTTGTTCATATACATACGGAAAATTGTGTAAAAGTGCGAGACATCATAAACTTTAACACCATACTATTTAAGAAATTTACCATTAATTGATTATAATTATGTGTGTGCACAAAACAAAATATAATTATGTTTATGAACTTTTTTTTTTTGAAAAAGAAAGGAGTTAAACTTAGGTATATATATTAAAGAACTAAACCTACTCCTGGATAAGAAATGCAGTCCACGACAAACCCGTAATCATGGTGAACTGAATAATGTGACTTAGTTTAAGCAGCAGGATGATCAATCCCGGAATATATTAGCAGTCAAAGCCTCGTCCAGTACCACACTGAAGCACAAGGTCCTGCTCATGTTTATGAACTATGAATGACAGTTTATCTTTGTTAAAGAAAAATACAAACTTCCTTTTCTTTTTTTATTCAGAAATTTTTTTAAAACATTGCTATTTACCTAATGTTTCATTTTCTGTCTTATTTTTAAGTTTTTTTTTGAGAGAAGGCATGTTTTATTTGTAAAATAATTATTCGAATCTACATATTGTGATGTGCTTTTCTGTCAAACTCGAAAGAAAATACATTATCTTGTGTTTTTGCAGTATCCTTTGTGGGGTATTGCAAGTCAAAGTCATAAGATGAATATTACTCCCCTGTTTTGTATTAATGAGTTAAATTTATTTCGTTTCTTTCCATGTGTCTGAATAACTACAATTTTTTTATTTTCTAACGTATTTTTGTAATGAAGTACTCGCCAAAATGTTATTGTTGAGCCCAGAATGAATACATTGTTATACCTTCAGATATTATCTGGCCAGTTTTCTAAATTTATTTATTCGATATATTTGATAATTCCCAACAATTATACTACATTGCAATGTGTAGACATCAAGGTATCCAGAAATTTGTGCAGAAGTTGTATTTTATAGAGGACAGCAATCAATTCAAAAAAAATATAAGAGGACAATAGTGGCAGAACATCACATGAGGCTTCAAACCCTACCTTTTATATTTCATTTTTTTCACAGAAAACTGTAACAGCCTTGTGGGTTTTGGGACACATGTTTCATGTTTGGATCGGTCACATAAATTTGCGAACATGTTAACTTTTGCACAGATCACCGAGTGTTAAAATTTGGTATGAGAGTAACTGCTCTGGGTCAGGTTCAAATGTACTCTTCACTTCAAATGCTTCTCTGCATAACGTACTTTTTTTCTCAAGTAATGCATATATTTGACCGATTAAGCTTTATTCTTCCTATATAAAATATTCCAACACATCAATATCTTTGTTTACTTGTACTTAGTATCTCTTAGTATCTCTTAAATCATATACTAACTAATTTTCATACGATAGCTTCATTGTTTTTCTTCTTATACTCTTTAAAGATTTGAGATATCTCTTTGAACCAAGACCAGAACTATTTAGTAGCGTTACCACAAGTCTTTCACAAATGTACCGGTATACAAGGATCCAAATATCTAGAAGCTATCAAAAGCATCGTAAATATCACATCATACTTTAGTGATCTGTATATTTGTATTGTAGCAGCATTAGTTAATAGCATTAGTCTTCAAAACATGTCCATTGTTGGTATTGTAACCATTGTTCTTATGCTAGTAAGTATAGTTCTTTGTAATATAAACCTCTCATCAATCTATCAGCAATATATTTATTGTATTTGGCCCTCTAGATGCGGGAAAATACCTATGTAACCTCCCAAGATAATTGTGTTTTAGTAAAACGCATATGATTATATATATGAACATATGTTGAAAATGCTTTTTCTTTTTCTTTATCTATGTGGTTGGCGTAGAATAAAGTTCGTGAGAAATCATTTCATTTTGAGAGATCAAGTGTATTATAGATTTCTTTAAACTAATCATACTAACAAGTAGAACGCAATCGGATTCGATCTCGAGGAATCCTGATCCTACCTACATCCAAACTAGTTGTATGTAGGCCTGGAAGATGCCACATACAAACACACGTATTCTTACAATAATTAATGAGTATTTAAACAAGATTAGGGAGATTCTCTACGTCATCCGAACTCCAAGAACGTTGTTTAGTGATAATAATCAGGACATCTCTGGAACAGTGATCGTCTATACACTGTTGAACAAGTAATTGAATATATGTATATATGATTCCATCAATGTAAATATGTATTAAAATAATGAGTTTTATATATTATATAGTATTTGTTTGTAAATGAAAGAAAAAACAGAGATTGCGAGACAACACATGACATGTTTTATAATCTCGGGGATGGGTTGGTTTTATCGTTATATGTCTTTGACCGTCAACAATGTGTGACTCCTTGAATCGTTTTTAACCTTTTAACCCCATACAATGAAATGTTTCGCAACGAATTTACTTGTGACATGATAAGCATCTTCTCATTAAAATCTTTGACATTGAGTCGGTCTAGGGTTTGCAACAAACAAAGAACCAGTCTAGAGATACTACACATGTTTTGAGAAATAAGTACTATAGCTTTGTACTAGCTAGCTTAGTAGTCATCAGTGTTTTGAGAAAAAAGTACTATAGCTGAGTACTGCCTAGCTAGTTGTCATCAGTTATAACTAACTGCAGTAGTTCATATATTTTCTAGGAATAATCTTTTCGAAATGTTTTAGAAATAGAATACTAATTTTGTGGTTTTTAATGACGTAGATAAAGTGATATATAGTGGCATAAAATGAAGAGATGGAGTGGTTCCTAATTAATAGGAAAGCTACTGATCTCGGAATGTGTGTATGGGTAGGTCTAGGTCTCATTAATAGCATATGCATCAATGCATGTTGTATTCACTCCGCCGAAATTAACCGCATTATTCTTTCAGCTTCCTATTCCAATCAAACTCTCAAGTGTTGCTTCAGTTTTCTGACTTGGATGAACAAAGATAGTCAAATCTATATCCAATCTCTATAGGGGTTTTAGAGCTTTAAATGTGTGTTTCAACAATGTCTTTTTAGGTTATATGGTGTATATCAACGTATATTGAACCTGAACCAAAATTGTCGCTTCCAAGTGGATGTTTCTTTTCATAGTAATCCAAGATATTCATTTAGTTTTTTTGGTACAAGTAATCTGTCTTGTAGCTTTGAGGGTTATTGTCAAACCAAACATGTATACATACTAATTTTTTCAAACTGTATGGATACCGAACAAAAATTAAATTAAGCCAAAACAAGTTTAATTAATAAGACAAAATACATATTTCCATTGTTTAGCTAAAAGTATAATATATATAAATATTAAATTTTGTGATTATTAAAACCATTCTTGACAAAAAGAATGAGAGACTAAAACCGTACAAACCGAACATCTACCAGATGATCAACCAAGCCAAATCCACTTGATAACCAAACACTTAACTCTACATCTACTAGGTGAAACAGAAAATAAAATTTATGGACGGCATTTGAAAAAAAAGTTCAAAATTGTCAAGGGTAACGTCCAAACATGATCCGTATTTTGGCTTCAACATTTTTTTGGTGTCATCTTGTACTATGTCCTTCACTCTTTTGATGATATCGACAACCATAAAGAATTTAAAGAAGATATATAGATTAATCTTATAAATTACAGTAATTTCTTTTTGTTTTCTACCATTTGTCTTCGCCAATATACACAAGAACAGAAAATCAAAGCATTTTCATTTGGTATTTGGATATATTATATATATGTTACATCAAACATGTATGTATATGAAGAACATAGTTAGTTATATGTGATCCAAGCCCACATAGATTCCCATGGATAAATGCAAGAGTTTGAAACGAGAAAGAATGGTAGAAAGAGAAGAAGAGAGAATAGAGATTAAAAAGAGAGACAAGTAATACATGTAACGTGGGGATGCTATGGTGAGACTGACAGAGATAGAAGGCAAAGAGGGACAGTTTAGTTTGGCGATAAACACCCATTTTACCATTTGAAACCCCACTTGAGTCTTGAGCCCTCTTCTCATTTCCATGGCTCTCTCTCCTTTTCTACGTCACTTTCTCTATTTTAATTCTTTGTTTTTTTCTCATTTGTTTAGATACAATGAGTTAATTCTACTTGACCCTGTTTTGGATGGCTATGTAGCACTGTGGACTGACTTTGATTGTATTTGCTTTTAGTTTTAGAGCGAGTGCCGATTAGTACATGGTTAAACGTTAACCACAAAGAAAAAAATGGACTGAACCGGTTTGATCTGTCTCCGTCTTCACTTATTTGGTATATGGATTGGATAAGAGATAGCTTTAATACTGTACAGATTTATAGAAGATGGCTTCAATTTTTTTAAACCCCATATTATTTGAAGTTACTAACACATCATGAATTGTGAAATTTTGTTATATACTAAACATCTCTATATAGCTCATATATATGTACTAGTTATTTGGATAGCCGGCAGAACCAACATCATTTGGGCTCCTAGTGTAAACAATTTTTTTTTTTTGAGAAAACTTGATTAAACAAAAGCAAAGTTGGGCTATCTTAGTAACAAATTTATCACAACCACACATTCAGATAGATCACTCAATAAGACTGGTGGCCTTAGATAATAAATGTTTGCATATAAAATGGAACCACATCCAAATGCATTAACCCTTATCTGCATATTGGTTACTCATATGTTCAATATTGAGAAAAAGGAAACATGTATCTTTGAAATACCACTAATGGTGTAGTGTTAAGTTGAAGTTGATACTGCACCATGTGAATAGCTCGTTAGAAAGAAGGTTAAGTGGAACAAGAATAAAAGAATTTCAGAGAAAATAATAAAACCCCGACGTGGTTGAGTTTCACACATGTAACAATCAAGACGTTGGTCTCGCGAGAAAGTTAGTTTAGAGGCTTACCCAAAATAAACAGTATCTTTTTGTACTAAGCGATGATGAAAGAAAATAACTGAGAACAAATAATAATAAATAGTTGAAAGCTAATTAAGGACGTTCTTATAAAGAAACATAACCCACATCCTCCCTCCATGGACTTGTCTCTATTGTTCATCTTCTTCCTCCTTCAACTTCTCTCTCTCTTCATAAATTTTCATTATAAAAACACATCCACTTTGCTCCTCCCTCTTCAAACCAATCTTCTTCGTCTTCCCCACTCTTATTCTCTTTCTCTCTCTCTGACACATTAACTACTCTTATCCTTACTACACTCCTCTCTCTCTACACATACATTAAGAAAGAAGATGTCGAGCAGAAGATCATCACGTTCACGACAGTCAGGAAGCTCAAGAATCTCTGACGATCAGATATCCGATCTTGTTACTAAGCTCCAACACCTCATCCCTGAGCTCCGCCGCCGCCGCTCTGACAAGGTATATACACTTCAAAAATCCATATGTAATTGCAATTACAAACAAAACATTTTGTTCCTTGTTTGTATGTATATATGTTTAACTTGGAAAGTTCAAATGAATTGGAACCATATAGTGTATATAACTAATTAATATGAATGGTGAATTAGAGTGGCGTCTTGTGTAAATACATGTGGTCTATAATTAACTATCCGTAGATAAAGTAACATTAATTCACAGCCTCATTTATGCATATATATACACTATCTATTTTGTTCCTTGAATGTTTTTTTGTGCATTTAAATTCACAAGTTGGTGGTGTGGGGTTCAGTTTGTTCCCTTCTTACTCCCACATTAACTCCATGTCTCCTCATTACTCTTCTCTACCAAATATTCACCATAATCCTATATATAGATGATAAATGGAATTTATTAAATAGTGGCCGTTTATACCGTTGTGCACATTGAAATGGTAATAATGGAGAAGTATTTCTACTTTTTAAAATTTTGAAGATATATATGAATTTTTTTTATAGGATAAAAAGCAGTCACACATGTTGTCTTGTACTCTTTGTAAGATTCTAAATGATCGTTATTTTGTACTCTAATTAAAGATATTTTATTTAAATAAATGGACAGGTGTCAGCATCCAAGGTACTACAAGAGACTTGCAACTACATCAGGAACTTACACAGAGAGGTCGATGATCTCAGTGACCGTTTGTCTGAACTCTTGGCTTCAACGGACGACGACAGCGCCGAGGCAGCCATCATTAGGAGCTTGCTTAATTATTAAAATTCTCACTAATTAATCTGAGAACTATAAATCATCGATTTCCGCCACGAAATTTTATCTTATTATTATGATTATGAGTATTTGTTTCCTTCTACTTCAAATATAATGATATAGCTAGCTAGGGTTTCGGGTCATTGTTAGGCCAACTCATATAATATATGGTTTATGTATATGTATGCATCTTAATTGTATGTGAGGGTCCAGACCTGGCTGTATAGCCTGTGTATTATCATGAGATCCTCTCTAGTATTATGATTAATGACACAGTCCATTTCCTTAATTTACTAATGAGATAAACTTTTATAAGTTTTTTTTTTTTTAATATTTGTATGTCTGATTTAAATATACTCCTGCTTGGAAGTATCTATATACAATATAAAAACGTTGAGAAGTTGTTATTGAATTGAAATTGTTTAAAATATGATAGAAACAAACGAAGACCTTGATGTTCTCGAGGTCTTTCAGTTTGGATTATCTGATTTTAAATATTATCTATGGTGTATGCTATGGTCGTGCCACTTTATCTAAATCTTCTTGCATGTGATCATTAATGCGTGATCTTCGTCGTGTATCAAAACACGTATTGAGTCGATAATTACGGTGATATAGCGTGTATTTAGTACTTGATAACTTATTTTAACATATAAACATATACGATTATGTTACTAATAACTTATTTTAACATATAAACATATACGATTATGTTACTAATTTAACATATAAACATATACGATTATGTTACTAATAACTTATTTTAACATATAAACATATACGATTATGTTAAAACTTCATTGACTGAATCTGATATCGCGCGAAAATACGAAAAGCAGTTTCTCGTATTCATACGGTATATATACTTGTACTCGAAGTGAAAAAAAAAGGAATGAAAAAGTTCATTACTAATGCAAGAAGTTCATATATGTTGAATTGTTGATAATGATATGTACATCAGTACATGCATAAAGTATTGCGCCTGAAAGTTAGTATAATGACTCATATATCAGTTATTTTTTTATCACTGATTATTTCTATTTGGAGCACAAAAGACTACGTGCTGGTCTGTTGGAATGCATACTTTTCTAAGAAGAAATTAAAAGCCCGAAGAAAGATTAAAAATGACTTTTGGACATGTGATACACGTTCATGAAATGGTGTAACACGTTTTTAATGATAATCTCTTAATTTTTATTTGTTGAAAATGTTTTATGAAATTTACATAATTTTTTTTCACAATAAATGTCAAATAATCTGAACATAAAAATGTAGAAAGACTTTGGAACACTCATCTTTATATGATCAGCCCTAAATTCATCGACTGGCGAGCCTTGGCACAAAGATACTGAAAAGAGCTTTAGCCCAATTTCTGGCTACATTTCTTTTTAATGGGCCTATATAAACATATTTTATCATCAATTCAACCCAAATATGCATAGCAAGGTTCATAACTGGATCTGAGAAAGGAAAAAGAAAAACGAAACTACCCTCGCAGATAGATGGACAATTATTTCCTCGAAAGTCCACGAAAGACAAAAAGCCGATGGGCCCATACTAAGAACAACCAGGGATAATGATGCTCTAATGGAATTAGAGACATCTTTCAATTTATTTGAATTTTTATATGGATTTAGCAGCTATTTGAGAAAGATTCACTTAATTAGATATTATAATTTCCCCAATTTTGAATATTCATATGAGATATACGAGATATTTTCATTACTGAAAATGATCTAATATCTTGACGATAAAATCATAAGTTTTGTTGAAGATTATGAATAAATTATATTACACTTTACTTTTTAATATATCATAGAAGCTTATAGTTTTAAGCTTTTAGCTAAGATTGCGTGGTATATTCTACCAGCCTTACAAAATAAATTATTTATTTTACAGCTGTTGGTTTCCTTATAAGTAAACTGGTTTCCATTGATGGTTTATAACCAACGATAAATACAAAAGTATATAATATATTTTTAAATTTGACTATAAGGATAGAGGTGCAAATTAAGACCAGGTTGGATATATAGTATACTTTTATAAACTGGAAGTATTTCTATTCGTTGAAACAAAACACTTGTTTCCTATATAAGTATTTAAGCACCAAAATATTTGACATAACAACAATACCTTAGTATCTTAAGAAGATTTCATATTTCAGTGACAAGTTTGCAATCCAAAAAAAAATCACATGTCAAATATTTTATGTATATGATACAATCTTTTCAATTTCAAATTCGATCTAATCTGTTAAAATTTTCAGTGTAGTAATTGATCCTAATTTAACTAAAACACTCTAAAATCCTATCCAACATCATGTGAGTTGTAATTTCAAATTTTAATTAAAAAAATCACCAAAATATCTTTAAAATACTCCAAATTTCTCAACCTCCCTACTTAGAATATTTTCAATAACAATACATTTCAAGATATAATTTTAAATTTTAAGTTCACTAATACTTGATTAAAAATACATTTTAATTTTTTTGTTTAAATAACATATGATTTATTATCTTAATACAAATTCTTTCAAATTTCAAATTGTCTAAGTTATATAAATGCTATTTTCAAAATTTAATACAAATGCTATTTACTCGACTGATAGTTGTGGTTGTAAGTATTACACAATACTAAAATTACTTTATCAAACTACTCATATATCCGACATAATAACTTTAAAATAAAAGTTCATATAGTAGTTGAAGAAAACAATGATTCAAGTTATTCTGTTGCGAACCACATTATAAACGTTTTAGTGACAAAATTACTTCATGATTCGGTACAAATAGTACAATTACCGAGCAAAATGATGCATTAATTAATAATTATCCAAATTACAACGCCATATTCATCCTAAAGAACAAAAAATAGAATCAATGGTTTATCACTGTCTTATTCTCTCTACAGCTCCGAGTCTTGGCTCCTAATTTTATATACTCAAATACTATAATAAAGAAAATAAAAACCATATGTCTAGCCTATAAGTGGTGTATAGTCTAGCCCGATTCATTTCACAACAATATCATACTCGTTCTTCTTTATTTCTTTTTCTCTCCTTCTCTAATCTTTGGAGTATAAACAGATTCAGATTCTCTGTTCTCTACTCTAAACCGAGAAAAAGTGGAGAGGAAAAAAAACGATCAAAGATCAAGACTCAAGAGGAGACATGTCTTGTAATAATGGCTTAGCTTTCTTCCCTGCAAATTTCAATCTCCAAAACCATCATCAAGAAGAAGAAGATCATCCCCAATATCTTCTTCCTTCTTGCACTCCACCTCAAGACTTCCATGGTACATCGCATTCACACTTTTATCTGTATTCTTAGTTTCTCATGATCTGCTCTGTTTTTAGGGTTTCTTGGTAAGAGATCTCCAATGCCAAACGTAGAAGGGTTTTGTAACCTAGAGATGAACGGAGAGGAAGAGTTTTCAGACGATGGATCTAAGATGGGAGAGAAGAAGAGGAGACTCAACATGGAGCAGTTAAAAACGCTAGAGAAGAACTTCGAGCTTGGTAATAAACTTGACTCAGATCGAAAACTAGAGCTGTCTCGTGCCTTGGGGTTACAACCAAGACAGATAGCGATTTGGTTCCAAAACAGAAGGGCACGGTCCAAAACAAAGCAGCTCGAGAGAGACTATGATGCACTCAAGCGTCAGTTCGAGAGTCTCAAAGGCGAGAACGATCTCCTACAAACTCAAAACCAGAAGCTTCAGGCTCAGGTAATAAAACTCAGTTCTATCTTTTTTTTCCATAAAATGAAATTATTTATTTATTTTAAACATGTTTATTTATTTAATTATGCAGGTAATAGCATTAAAAAGCAAAGAACCAATAGAAACAATCAATCTGAACAAAGAAGAAGATTCATGTAGTAACAAAAGTGACAACATCTCCGGTGACATCAGACCAGGCCATCCACCCTCTTCACCAGCAGCTACAACTATGCAGTTTTTTCACAACTCGTCGCCAGAACAAAGAATGGTCAAAGAAGAGAACAGTATCAGCAACATGTTCTGTGGAATGGATGACCAGTCTGGGTTTTGGCCATGGCTTGACCAGCAACATTACAACTAAATGTGGTCCACTTTATTTTGGTTATCATGTTTCAAATTTTTACGTTTATTAAAGTGGTCAGAGTAACCCATTCATGTTTCAAGAATCTATATGCACCAAACAAGCAAAATGTCACACTAGTTGTTTGGTAATAAGATGTAAACAATGGGGGCAATATTCATATATTCTATAGTAATTAATTAATCATATGGGGCCAATGATTAGACACCAAAAAGTCTGAACCATGTGGTTGTATATCGTACAGCTCATGTCCAGAAGCGCTCAGAATATTTTAAAAAATCACCACAAAGAAAGACTTTTCCATGATACAAACTGTGTATACGTTATGATTATAAATAATTTCTCTTGAACATTAATTATAAATCAATGTGGGTGAAAAATAAAGGACATAACTTAGATAATGTGCATTCCAAGAAGTTATTGAACTATTTAAGGATTACTCTGTAGCTATCGAAACCCTAGCTGAACATGTTTTTCCATAGTTGATGGTTTTTGACTTGTTGCTTCGGTACAGTTAAATTATACGTCGGTAAAATGAAAGTTGAAATTGCAGAAATATATAAAATGGTACGGCTATAGTAAACGTGTGGAAAAAGCGAATGAAAGAGCATCAGTTTACAAATTTCGAGGAGAGGATGCAGACAAACAAGGTTGGCTAAATGGCCATTCACTTTCTGAAAATGGACCCAACACTCTTTTACTATTTCATCTACACTACTGACATTAAGAGTCGACTCTAAGAACATAATTAAAACGGAATCTAAAATTTCAAAACATCTTGGAGAAAATGTAAAAGGTGATTAGAGTTTGTTTCGATTAGAGTTTCATTGTTGTAAGAACAAAGCGATTAATTAGAGTTAGATCAATTATTAGTTTACGGGGATGAGTTAAAATATTGATTGGGGGAACAAGAAATGGACAGAAGCTGGAAACCAAGAAGATTATCTTTGTATTTAAAAGTTGACAACTAAATGCCGAGGGAGATCAAGCTTGTAAACTGCGCTATTCTAGATTATTTAAATGCAAGAATCTTCATGGGATCATGTGCATTTTCTTAATCTAATGTTTTCAGCCTTGCTGCAAAGATCTTAAAATATTCTCTCATACATAATTTTGAAAATTTTGGCATTTTAGTGATACTTCTACACAAGCCAACACGTATTTCCACTCTTCTGCTAACAAAACTATTTATTTAAAGACGTTAACCAAATTAAAAATTACCTGTAAAGAAGAACTAGGTGTGTGGCCATGTGCATGAAGGTTTGGTTCCCTAATTAAGTACTCATATTTAGATGGACAGGTAGATCAGAGAAAACATAATAGTAGAACTAGATAAGAATAGAGTCCATTTTTTATCATCTGTTGTAAGTATTTAATTACTTCTTGATGGAATGTTATAATTCATTCGTTAACTACAGTCTGCAGTAACAATTTGCACATAATTCGTTACTGTATTAATGCCTAGATTTTATAAAAATGTATTATTTAGTGGGTTGAGAGAGTATTTATTACTTGGGACACACTTCAAAGTTGTGTGCCTTGTGTCATAATATTTTCTTAAATTTGTCTGGATTTTCAGAATGAAACGTAGATTTTTGTTTTAAGATATTCAACTGTTATAAAGTTTGTACTGTTTAAGAAAGAGTGTGTTAAGTGAATAGTAATCTCTGTGAAAAGCAAAAGAGAGGAAGAACGTGAGATAATTAAAAAACAACGACTAGGTGACTCTATCGTAATGTAGCAAATTTCGGAATGCTTAGAAAAGAAAAGACAAGAACAAGACAATTACTGGGACATCATAATATGTATGCACTATGATATAACGGATAAATATCATATATATATATATATATATATGTTCACCTAGTCTTCTTTTTTCATACCAAATTAAGGGTTCCTTGTAAATTTTGGCTAGTTGGCGAATAATTAATAAAGCATTTTCAAAACAAAAACATAGAGAGAGAAATAAAAAAGGAAAAAGAATAAAGAGAGATGGGATTAGGATGCATGTGACTGGCAATGACACGAGGATAGTGGTTCGATGTTTTGGACTTTGTTTAAAGAGTTGGCAAATGAACACTCGTTGCCATTTCACATTGCAACGCACTTTAATAGTATATTTCCTTAGTGAACCAAAAAAACTTTTCTTTTGTCAATGGCAGAAACCAAGTTGGACTTTAGAAAACCACCTTCACAAGGACTCTTCTAGTCTTCTTAGACCATGATTCAAGAGGGTTTTTAGGAGGGTTTTTTAAAGCGTGAGACCCATAAATAGTGTAAGAATCGATTAGAAAAACTATAAATTAAGAACTGGTTTTTATGGGTTTCTTACACTGTTCACGGGCTCTAGTGACACATGGCAGCTTGCAATTGATTTACTTTTAAATTTAAAGAAAAAAAAATAAAAAACCCAAGAAGGTTTCAGGGTTAATGATGCCTTTATATGGCGAGTGAATACTTAATCAATATGTACTATTTGCTTACCTGATGTTAAGTCCCCACAAACCACTTCGTGTAAAATATTTTAGATAGCTAGATGCTCTTGCATACAATTGAAAATACTATTTATTTTACATATTTTACAGTGATATATTTTATTGTTGAACTGATGTATTGATAATTAGATAGTAATCAAATCGACCAATCATAATTTGATTTATCACTTACCAAAACGGACGAGTAAGCCTGTCGGAAATTAGTTACATAGGGTCAATCCAAGATTAAAGGCGTCTAGGAATATAATACTTTTGTGATTTCTTGACTTCTAGGTTTAAGTGGTTGGTTACATGGTCTTTGAGGATCATGATGGCTTTTATTATAACGTACTTGTTGAATTGTAATTTATTTTGACTTATAAACATGTAATGAAATCTCAGTTAATTAAAAATCAGTATGATGATAGCTAAAGTTTTGAACATTTGAATAGTAGACGTAGAAGTATACAGATTTCATTATTTCAGACTGATATTGAAGTGACTATAAACATTTGGAAGTTTGAACCGTGATAGATTAAAAATAAAATAATGGGCCGGGCTGGATTATAGTCTGGGTATCTTATAAACCGGGCTAAACTAGTTTGGGCATTAGTTCATTACGAGCTGCTGCATGCATTAAAAGAGTTTTTTTTTTATTCCTTGCATTAAAAGAGTTGAAGAGGGCAACGTCTGGTTCCTCTCGCAGACACATGTTATCTTTTCGATTCAAGCCCCAAAACTGCATGGATCACGTGTTAGTTTTTCATCATGACAATTTATTTGGTTACTACAAGTACATATTAAAACATAAAACGTGAAAGACGAGAGATAAAGTTGCACAACATGTTGTTCTGGTGAAGCTTCGATAAAGTTGCACAACGCGTTATTGAAGAATATGGAACGTATTTTTGCAGTGCTATTGTCAACAATTACACCCAAAATAATGTTTAAAAAAATTCAATTACACCCATATATTATTAATATTACTAGTTAAGTATAGACCATCGATCGACTAAAATTATTCCATGTTCCCTTCTACATGATTTTCCAACCTATTATGAACCCTATACTAATACTCAGACAACCTAACTGAGATCAATAAACATTGGTAAGAGATTAGGTTCAAATGTATTCTGTTCAATGATGTCTATGAAGTTACAAGACCACAACTCCAATAATCTAATATATCCCATTAACAATATCTAGCCCAGTCTTCGTCAAACATTATACCATTATATAAAATCGAATTTTAGAAATTAAAGCTAAGTAGAATGTAAAAATATATCTATTTTAGATAAGTTGAAGTAGACCAAACCAGCAATGAGTGGTGCACACGTTTGCTTATATTTGACCAACATCAATTACAAAGACCATATCAATTCCTTTCCCTTTGTCTTTTTGCCCTGTCCCTATTCTCTGTTTCATCTTCCCATTTTCCCTCTATTTTGTTTATTATCTATTTATTTTGTTTACTCCTCATAACATCGTTGTTCCATCAAACGCAATATATCTCTGATTCTCTCCAATGGGCATTTGCTTTGGTTCTTCGGCAAAAGTAGATAGCAGAGAAAGTCATTATCTTGGTATGTAACAATACACATCTTATCTCTCTTATTTTTGTAATCAAGCTATATGTTAAGTCTTAATCACTTAAGTTGAGACGTATTTGATTATATAAAAAGTGTTTTATTATCATCAGGATCTTCAAGAATCTATGCCAAACCGAGCCAATGGCCTCGCCTCTCAAGCATAACCATACCACCATCATCTTACAGCGATGACAGGAGTTCCACCTCTCTTCCCACACCAAGAAGTGAAGGAGTGCTCTTAGCATCTCCCACACTAAAGGCCTTTACGTTTGAAGATCTAAAGACAGCCACTAGGAACTTCAGACCTGATAGTGTTATAGGTGAAGGTGGTTTTGGTTATGTCTACAAAGGATGGATTAACGAGGGGACGTTAACGCCTTCAAAACCAGGATCAGGAATCGTTGTTGCTGTCAAAAAGCTTAAAGAAAATACGCCTCAAGGCCACAAGGAGTGGTTGGTAGGCTCATCATCTCTGTGTTCAAGAATCAGCTTTAACCCTAGGAAATGAAAATTGAATTTTAAATTAAGGAATTGCTGGTTTTTATTACAGGCTGAGGTTGACTATTTGGGGAGGCTTCACCATATGAATCTTGTGAAATTAATTGGATATTGCTTGAAGGGTGATTACATCAGGCTTTTGGTATACGAGTACATGCCCAAAGGAAGCTTAGAAAGTCATCTCTTTAGACGTAAGCAAACTTTTCCCTTTAGTAATATATATTGCCTCATAATTATCTTGGAGTCCCTTGGAAAATTTCATATTAAATTTAAATTTGATATGTTGTAAACCATATTTATAAAAGTCAAGGGCCAAAATATAAAAACTGAGTATATTATGTAGGTGGGGCAGAGGCGATACCGTGGAGAACAAGGATGAAAGTGGCAATTAGTGCGGCGAGAGGGCTTGCTTTTCTTCACGATGCACAAGTCATATATCGAGACTTCAAGTCCTCCAATATTCTACTAGACTCGGTACGACTTAATTAACAATATCTTACATGTTTATTTGTCAACTTTTTATCAATAATAGATTATGTGGTTCAATGATTAATGCATAGGACAATATTGTTTACAATTTGGTTTTCGTACATTTTTTTTGCTTTTATCTGTTGTAGAAATTAAGTTAAACCAAATAAAAATATTTGCAGCTTTTTATGTCTGGATGATAATAAATATTTAAATATACATATTTAATTAAATTATAAATATCACTACATCTGTTTCTTAATAATAAATGTTTTAAAATTTTCACACATATTAAAAAACATATTAAATCACTATTATAAATGTATTATTTTTTTAATTATCAGTTTTCAATAAATTTTAGCCAATATCAATTCAATAAATTCAATTAATTTTCTTGAAATTTATAATTGCTACATAAAAAATAAAACATTTATCTTTATGAAACAAACTTTTTTCTAAAACATCTATTTTATTGGAATGGAAGAAGTAGTTGATAGTAAAATTTCGGTTTAATTTGGTTCGTTATTGATTACTATAAAGTTTGTTAAAAATCTAAAACTGATCAGTTATAATTTATAAACTGTCCGTCCCTTGTAGGACTTCAATGCAAAGCTTTCTGATTTTGGTTTGGCGAGAGAAGGACCAAAAGGAGACAAAACACACGTATCAACCCAAGTCATGGGAACTCATGGGTATGCAGCCCCTGAATACGTAGCCACGGGTCGTATAACTGCAAAGAGCGACGTCTACAGCTTCGGCGTGGTCTTGCTCGAGTTACTCTCGGGACGTCCAACTGTAGACCACTCGAAAGTCGGAGTGGAAAGAAATCTGGTGGATTGGGCAATACCTTACTTAGGAGATAGAAGGAAAGTGTTTAGGATAATGGACACAAAGCTTGAAGGACAGTATCCTCACAAAGGGGCTTGTTTGGCTGCTAATATTGCGTTGCAATGTCTTAATCAAGAGGCTAAGCTGAGGCCAAATATGTCTGATGTATTATCTACTCTTCAAGAGCTTGAGACGACAAGTTCTACTTCAAACTCGGACAAGACATTGACATCCTCCTCTCTGTTTCCGGAGAAACGGAGAGTTAGAGCTCCGGGTGCTCCTCCGGTGGTGGCTCCTCGGAAAGGTCCCAGTGGCAGGTGAAGCTGCAGCCGAAGATAGTATAGGGCTAAATTATGGGTGTAGGTACTTTTGTTTTTGGAAAGGTGCGTCTTTAACATCACATTATTCACATTACATTTTGTATACTATTCTCTCACTTTTTTTTTATTATCTTGGAGGAATTTGAGTTGAAACATAATTTCTCTACAGGTTCGGGACCAACAATTAATTGCTAATACATGATGGTATGATGTAAAGCATTATTACAGCGGGAATTAAACTAAAGACATAACAGAACCAGTTTTTTTTTGTGAGTTAAACCACTAAACCAACGGTTTCTTTTTTCTTTTAACATAGATTTCGTAGACGGAAATTTAGACTAGTTCTGAAAGTATGCTGCTGCTGGATGAATGCACACTGGCATATAATTGGAATATTTTTATAGAATTTTCCCATAAATTAATAATCTGAATATATAATACAAGACTACAGTATATAATTTATGGTAAATCGGTTGTTATGATAAACCGGTTGAATATATGAACATTTTAGGCCCTTATTACAACAATAAACATAACCAATATATTTATAGTGAGCCAGTTCGCATAATAAACCGAACGTAGACATCTTAAATTTTGTGAAAGTGCTCAATTTAATTGAAAATAATCAGTTTTATTGGTTATTAACTTAATACGATATAATATCTTTGGTATGGTGTCATGGTTAACATATGATCGAGTATTACAAGAAATTTAAATGTTAGTACGAAAATAATACCAATATATATGTGTAGATTAGTATATTGGTTAGAATTAAAAAAAAAAAGAAGAGGAGACGACGGTCTAATTAATTACATTTTAATTGAGTAAGTCACGTATGATGTAGTTAATTTTAGTAGGATCTTTAAAAGGAGTGAACTTAAATAATAGTAATATTTTTCAGTAAACAGAAATAATACCCTAAATTAATATATTAGAACGTAGCATGTTTTTTTTATATTTAATCACAACATGTGTAATTCAAATTGTGTTGTTTAACCATATTATTGTGATAGACTTAACTTTTATAAACTACATTAAACACTGAACCACAACTATAAAAGTGGTCAAGATAAAACCCAAAAAAATAACCAAAAAAATTAGTTTATTTTTAGAAAATAAAATAATTTTAATTAGATTGATTAAATTTTTGATATCTAATAAATGATTATATTATATAATTTATTATTTAAATGATTACAAATTAATATTCTAAAAATTATCTCAAAGAAAAAAATGAAAACGTGTTTAGAAAAAAGAAGAAGATATTTTAGTGTATTTATTTTATGTTTATCTACATTAGTATATATACACATTTAATAATTAGATTTACGACTACACTAAAATATTTAAATTAGTCTAATAGAGAATAACAAAAATGATTTATAACAATAGCTAAGAAATGTTTGGATATTCATTTGGTCTCGGTGCGAATCGGATTCAGTTTCTGTTTTTCGATTTATGAAGAGAAAAAAAGAGGGTTTTGGATATAGACATGGTTTAATTAGGGTTGATATCCTGATATCCGGATAGATTCTGAGTCGGTTTTTATAGTATGCCCAGCTCTAGAAATACTACAGTCTGGTAGCTGTTATTTTCCACAATCCTATTTAAGTTACTAATACGCAGTTAATAAATTAAATCTTATAAAATTCTTCTCTTTGCTACTACTAACCGTTCGATGATTTGTTTTGGTTCGGCTCAATGGTTTATTTTCGACTAGCTCGATAAAATTCAATTTAGTTACTGTCCGCTAGCAATCAAAGAATTACTACACTGCGGTGGTTGTTATTTTCCACGCTTATTTCAGTTAATGATAATTAATTATGTATGAAATCAACAGAGATTTTGCCTTTTCCATTCGGATGAGAGAGTGCCGCCCCTGCGGCCTGCAGAAAGATATTGGTATAAATAGTAAGGCTGGACACAAATACTTGATATTCGACTTGTACTCACTATTTGACTTGACTTAGTTTGAAAAAACAAGTACTTACTACAATCAAGTCGAGTAACAAGTAAGCAGATTTTACTATTCGCAAGTACAAGTCAAGTACCAAGTTCATTTTTATTTTTAACTACTTGGCTCATTACGTGGTTTGTTACTTATTATCCTTCACTTGTTCGGTTACTTGTTATATATTTTTTTAGTTTATTAAATATGTAGTATCTATTTTATTAGCTAATTAAATTTTATGTATTTTATTAATACATGATCTTTAAAAATCAAATACTTATTCTAACCAAGTCGTGTATCAAGTAGTCTATTTAAACTTGTACAAATGTAAAATAATAAAATAAAATTAATTATTTGGCTTTTTGGTTTGTTTTTCGCTTTTGTCAATGAATAAAAATACTTTTTCTTAAATCATAATAAAATAATTCGTTTATATATCAATTTCTATAAATGAATTAAACATAAGTGAATTATTTATATGAGTATCTTGGAATTTTGTTCCTTCTTAATATAATTTATTTTACGAAATGACTAAAATATAAGTAACAATGATAAAAGAAAAATAATGATATATTATTATATATAAAAAATTGATTTAATTTTAAATTTTAACTAATTACCAAATAATTTACCAATAATTATCACGTAATTTACAAGTAACAAGTAATAAAACAAGGCAAGTATATTGCAAATCGACCAATTTTTCGCAAGTACTTGAAACTGCAAGTACTCATTTTTAACAAACCAAATACAAGTCCAAAATTTGAATAGTTGAACAAGCCAAACCGAGTACTAAGTATAGCGAAAATACCGAGTACTCGGCTTGTGCTCACCCCTAATAAATAGGTATAAATAGGTATAAATAGGTATAACATTCTTTATCTTATAGGTATAACATTCTTTATCTTACCTTTTATATACAAAAATATTGATATATATGGAGCAAAGTTATTAGATAAATATTAGATCAACGCTTAACATTCCTTATCCACTAATATCATCAACTAACCAGATGGAATACATATTTTTGGAACACCTTGATTAAGAACGTGTAAACACTAATGTTATTCTTGGTTGGTTGTATGCACTACTAGTCTTGTATTAAAACATGCGGCTTATTAAGAACTGAAATAGAGATGTATCAGTTGTATCTTAAGAGTGATTAGAAGCTAAATCCTTTTAAAACCAGCAAATATCTCATGAAACAGCTCCTAACATGAATCTCCATTACCAAAAGGAAAAAACAAAAACCATTATCCATTACTTCTCCGATTACCCCCATGGAATCAGTCTGAAATAGTTATCCTCCAAAACCAAGATAAGAAAAGTAAACAACACATCCTCGCTTCAACTTCTTAATTACTATCATTTTCATCACTCTCAGTAGACTCTGTTGACTCATCAGCTTCCACTGATACTCATGATATTGGGCACCCTCATCCTGAAAATTCACAGGAATAACAAAACTCAAATAACATATTTAAATCGATGCTCTTGCTACTTTTAAGAGTTGTTTTCTATAATCAATTCTAACTACACACACATATATATAGAGATATAGATATGCTGAGAACAAATGAGTGACTTACATCTATCTTATCATCATCATCATCATCTCTAGGGACTGATGGAGCATTCAACCACTCCCTCTCACTCTCGGTCAAAGCAGCAATGAAGTAGTCCTCGATCTTAACTGAAAAATGTAAAAATGTGGAAAATTTGTACAGTATTTTTTATACTTGTATGTGTTTTAACATTTGTACGTATAACAAAAATATGTATAATATAATTTATTTATAAGTAGGGAGAATAATATTCTGAAAGAGTTAATAAGTTGTAGATAAATATTGAAATTATACCAGAAAATAGGTATTTCTTTCAATTAGGTCTCAGTATCATATTTTAAATCCATGACTAAACCTAAACCTAAACCTAGAAGGGAGAGACGGTAGTGAAATGATATTTGTGTGCATGTAGTTGTGCCACGTAGTCCATAAACTAAAAGAGAGGGGATAAAGTTTCTAATTGAGATTAATTTCTCGAGAGTAACACGCGTTCACTCCTACTATATATATAATGGTGAAAGCTTAGCGTTTCACTTTCCTCTTTCTTCCTCTTTCTTGGAAGAGATTTGAGGCCCTAATGAAAAATTGGGCCGAATGTCTCTAGCCCCCGCCTTCCATTATGTATTGCTAGTTCACATGTCTCTGAACCCTACCTTCATATGCATTGGTAGCTCAGATTTCTTTGAACTTTTGCCCTCATATTCGTCACCGCTAACCAGATTTCTCTCGATCCTAACCTCATCACATAGTCTTTACTATTTAACAATATATATATATATCATTATTTAACATTAAACAAGCTAAACAACAGTTAAATATTCAAATTCCGGTTTATATTGAATATTCTAATTATCAAGTAAAATTCAATTCAAATAGGTAGAACATGCTTCAAAATTAAATTATTGAAAAAATAATTTTACATTAGTATGAAATTTAATGGAATAGCCATCACATTAACCATTTCGAAGAGAAAGAACGAAATGACTTAATCACCAAGACAAGCTAGGGTTCTACCTTGAATCTCGACATCTTTCCAATGGTACACTAGATCGGAATGAAAGATAATAAAAACAATAAAATGACAAATAGACTAACTTGCATATTAATTAGGGATTTTATGACGGTGAAGAGTTATACAAAAAAAAAAAGATGCAATCAATTAAACCTATGGATCAAGGATGATGCTTGATATGCAAGTTTATGACTAGATTGACTTAGCCTTCACGGATTTGCTTTCCATTAAGAGATCTTGGTCTCCGGTGAATCATGGTTACGAACGGTTAGGGGGCGTCACATCTCCTCAGTCCCGCTACAGTACACCAACGAGAGCTGCGACGGTGGCTCCATGCACATCAGCTACCTCTCCAGAAACTATAAAACTTCTTTTAGTCTCTTTGTATGATACATACTAACGTACTGAATAAATTCAGCATCCATATGTAAACATTTCTATGTAAATTCAAAAAGATTCAAACAATTTTATGGAAGAACGTAATTTATGATAGGGATCACAAAATCATTATTACATATAATCGGTCGAGGGAGATGTCTTCTCATTAAATCGATGGTTACTAAAAAAAGATAAAGACAACAGTAATTGACTCTAACTGGTTCGACTTTGATTACAACTTTTTGGTTCGATTTGTTCCGGTTCTAATATGATGAGCAAGCTCTTGCCACGTGGCATCGCATCTATAGGTAAAAACATGTTCGAGGCGACCACGACACTAGGCTTTTTACCGCCGCGAGTTAAGCTGGTTAAAATTGACCATGAAACGACGCCGTTCACAAACAAACTGGTAGCGAGCAAAGCAAGCACGTAACTCTCAAAAACAAAAAAAAATAAAAAAAACAGTTCATTCTTCTCATCCTCTTGTTACCTAAATTAAATTCGATTTCAAAGCTCGACAAGTCGGCGTCGGAGTAAACAGCCGGAGCTATGGCGATGCAAACCGGAATAGGCTTATCAAGGATCTTTCTCTTAGCCGGAGCAGGTATCTAACTCCTCAATTTTTGTGCTTTACTGTTGCCTTCTTAGCTACCACTAAATGGGATCTGTGTATAAAAGGTTATACTGGTACGATCATGATGAAGAACGGTAAATTATCTGATATATTGGGTGAATTGCAGGTAAGATTACATCAATTTTGCTTCTTTTTTTTGTTTGCTTTAGTCTACTTGAAAATTTTGAGTTAAAAAGATTTGTTTGGTTGGATAGTCTCTGGTGAAGGGTATGGAGAGATCTGGAGAAGAGGGAGATTCTGATGTTTCCGATGCTATAGCTGCTCAGGTTCGTCGTTTGGCTATGGAGGTTCGGCAGCTAGCTTCAGCAAGGCAGATAACCGTCATGAATGGTGTCTCTGGTGGTATGTAAAGATTAAAACTTTGTACTTGTTCTGTCGGAGAATCTTCTTGTTCATCATTTGTCTCTGTTTGTGTCAGCAAACTTACAAGCACTTGCTGTTCCTGCTGCGGCATTGGGAGCTTTAGGATATGGTTATATGTGGTGGAAGGTGAGAATGAGAGTTATTTAATCTGATTGTGTCATCGTTGTTGTGAGTAAATTCAGAGGAGAACTAAAACAAATGGTTGTGTTTGTTTATTTGTTAGGGACTCTCGTTCACTGACCTTATGTATGTGACAAAAGCCAACATGGCTACTGCCGTGGCTAACTTGACTAAGAATCTGGAGCAAGTTTCAGCCACCCTTGCGGTGAGTTTTGGTGTTTCTGGTGATATATATTAAGTTGGAGGGATAGGGTTTGGATCATAATCGTTTGGTTTTCAGGCTGCAAAAAGGCATTTAACGCAAAAGATTCAGAATATGGATGATAAGGTAGAGAAGCAGATTGATCTCTCCAAGGAAATCAAGAACCAGGTATGAATTTAAGATATAGTTTTTTTTTCTACTAGAAATGATTGATCAGCTTTCAGTTTTTACAACAGTCTTGGACCAACGAAATGTTATTTTGGTTATGGTGAACAGGTCACCTTGGCTCGTGGAGATATCAACTCGCTTGAGAATGAGTTGCAGTCATTGAATGATTTAATTAGTGGTCTGGTGAGTAGTTTTCAGTTTTATGAGCAATGATGACGATCGAGATATTTAAAGGATTGCAGCCATCAAATACTTAGTCTTTGAGTTCATATCAGGAATTAGAATTCCCCGTTCTAGCATTTCATTTGCTTTTGGTATCTCTTCTAATGATTATTATCCTATACACTTTTTGCAGGATGGGAAGTTGGACACGCTGGAATACAAACAGGTACATTTATCTTTCCTGTTACAACCTTTTAGCTGTGAACCACATGGAAGTCTTATTAGCAAGCATCATTGGGCTATGAAAATCAAATCATATTATCATAGTCTCTTTAATTAAGTCACCCACGCTTTGGTAACTTACTGCTGATCCTGTTTCTGTTTCTGGTGGCAGGATGTCACAAATGCTTGCATGCTACACTTGTATGACTATTTTAGAGGCAAGAGCACAAAACTGCCTGACATGGTAGGGCTTCTCTTAATTATATTGAATTGATCCCTCTGTAAATCTTATTAACATCCTTTTTGTTTTACGTTAATTTGATATTTCTTTTGTCTTCTTTTGTATTTAACTTCTAATCTTTACAGGAGCTGCTTCAACTTCCTGTGAACCAGAAAGCTCGTAATTTGCTTGCAGATGTTGAAACCAAGGTGGTCTTTTCTTATATGAGAAGTCACACCTGCTTGCAATTACTGTTAGAAGCGAAAACTGATTGACAATATTTCGTCCACTCCGTTGCAGGGGCTGAAAAACTTTGCTGGACAACTACTTATGAGCAATGACACAGAGGGAGGAGCAACCACAGTGAGAAGAATTGATATAACCAAGGCCAATGACAAGTCGAAGCCGTTGTTATCAAGGTTTGATGAATTTGCAAAGCAAGCTTGTTCTGTATTTCTCTTGTGGGTTTTGATAATTATAGGAAATCTGTGAATGCAGGGTTGCTTCAGCTGGGTGTTGATGTCGAAGTTTCCTAAAGAAGGTTGGTACCGTATATACAACAATGAACTCTTATACAAATGTGGAAGTTCTCTTATATTTATTTATTTTTGGCTTTGGTTTGTTTCTTCTCCCCCCTACACTTTGGGTAGTATGATATATTGGTTTGTACTTTGGGAGTATTTCCTTTCAACTTGTTTGTTTATTGACATGGACATGGGTTGTGTCCGCTGTTGGACTTTTGAAGCAAATAAAATAAAGTTGATGGTTGTTGAAATTTTGGCTTAAAAATGTGGTCTTTAATTTAAATATTATAAAAGTTTTGTTGATATGAAATACCGTAGAGATTGAGACCACATTTTTATGTTATCATTCTTATAAACCATAGTGAAACCATTCTTATAAAAAGCCTCTCACTCATTACAAATCTCAAGCAAGTTCTATTCCTTTTACTTTCTTTCTACTCTCTTCATGTAAGCCTTAGATCGTTTCTTCCGTGGTTGTTAGTTCCTATATCTCCCAATTTTAGGTGGCGATGGTGTTAGTTCTTACATCTCCTGATTTAGGTCGTTTTATGTTGAAGTGTTATTTTCTGGTAATGATGGACCTAAGTTGCCAGCTAGGTAACATCGGTACCTCGAGTTGTTCCCTTCTCACGTCTTAGGTTCGGCAAGGGGACATCTACGGCATGTGTATGACTTGCAGGGGACGGATTGGGCTGAGAACAGAGCGTCTTGGAAACGTTTCAAGAAAGAATATCAGGAGATACAGAAAACAAAGAAGAATATATTATATCTTACGTTTTAGTACAGCCTAGCCAGAAAAGAATATTATACACAAAAGAAAAAAAGAATATTATACAGGGAAAAGGAAATTATAGTTTAGGGTTTTAATTGACTATCATCTGATTTTTTTTGGCCTTCTCTCTTGTATCTTTTTTTTTTGGCCGTCTCTCTTGTATCTTTGTTATTATCTCTCTAACATTTTGTGTCTTTGTATCATCTTCCTGATTTTTTTATCCGGTTGACAAAAACACGCAAACCTTCTTATTGTATATTCTTATCTTTAACTCATGTTTACCATAATATCGATACCATTACTCATTTTTATTTTCAATAAAGAAACATTTTCACTAATACTTTGTTCATTAAGAGACAAAAAAACTTTTAGATTAATTAGAATCATAAACTCCACATTCCAAAACTTTATCCATCTTTCAACTTTAAACCTTAAGTCTTAGATTAACTAATTCTAAGGTTATAAATATCTTTTTCTTTCTTTAAAAATGAAGATAAAAATAGTTAAGATAAACATGAAAAATAGTAGTAAAAATCTGATATTTTATTTCCTACGAAACTCTGCTTTGTTGTTTTTCTTTGCTTTATAATTAGACGTTCATGTCTAATTCTTTTGAATATGATCGATTGTCTAATTGTCTTTTCTAGTACTAGTGGTATATAACTACCATATGATATAACTTATTTTGTTGCTTTGTAAATGTTTTATAAGAATGTTGAATTTTATGTGTGAGATTTTAAGATTTCGATTTATAGATATATCTTTATTATATAAATTGTAGTTTCTATGTGGTATTCATATTTATTAAATTTAAAATTTGCCTAATTTTTTCCGTTCTTGTCTAAGTGCAGCCTAGGTTGCTGGAGAGTATGTTGGATGAGTCTAAACCTAGCTGGGAATCTAGTGAGTTGATAGAGTATGACGAGTATGCTGCTAGCGATTTAAAGAGTAGTTTCTTCCTTTTCTTGTAAACATGAACTCATTTCCCCTTCGTTGATGATTTTATTCTTTTTGTTAGTACTCCGCTATTCTTACTTCTTAGTTTGATTCTCCTGACTTGAAGCAAATGTTTCCTTACAACTTACATTGAACAACTTGAACACCACCATGACCATGATGCCAACATTTACCTAATCAATTTATTGAAACCTCTTGTTGGAATAACTGATGTTGAGTTGCTAGATGTGGTACGTTAATCATTATTGGATGTGGTACGCTTATTTTTAAGCCGCTTAAAATTGTTTTGAACATATATCCTCCAAGATGAATATGAACGTTAAACATACAACATTTGTTACGACACCAAGCTGGTTTGCTTTCAAATGCGGTATATGTATTCTGAAATTTTCAAAAAATATGTTCGTAGATCGTTTTTTAATTGTTGCGGCGCGAACCATGTTCATCTTGCTGGAAAAGATGGTCTTCAATTGTTTTCTTTTCTAAACCATGTATGTATTCTTTCTTACCAAGTTGTGAGTCATTTTTTTCAAAATTCTTAGAAGTTAGCCTTCATGATAAATTTTGAATTGATAAACAGATTGTAATGCTTTTTGAAGCATTCATAGGTTTTAACATCAACGTCTATACATGTGTTGTCCAGTTGTGGCCACGTTGTGTGCGTTTTCTGTACGCTTTATGTTTGTTTCTGACATGTTTCTTAAATAAGTATAATATATGTGTTTAATAAGGATTCACAAGACCAATGATACCATAATCTTCTTACCTTGATGATCTCAAGTGAGGAATTACTTATGAATTTCTATGACATGGAAATTCCTTCCGACTGATCTTTGGATTCTTTGCCAGAAGATGTGTATATATAAATTTTGATATGTATCAAATTTTCTTTGAACTTTAGCCTCCAATGATAAATCTTTTGAATGATAAACAACATGTTTAAGATGAAGTTTATTTTCAGTGGCGGTTGTATTTGATAAGAATATAAGAGAGATTTATGTTGCTTCGGCTAGGAGACACATAGTTGAATACCATGAAAATGCAATGAAGAAGAAACCGGTCAATCAATTGTTGATTTGAAAACAAAGATATAATCGCGTGGAACTGTCAAGGGGCGGGAGCCGCCTTGACCAAGGAGCATCTTAACGAACTTTATTATTGTTTCTTACCTAAGTTTTTATTTTTATCGGAGACTAAAAACAATCGGGATTTCTTGCAAGATGTGCAAGTTTCTTTTGGCTATGACCAAGTTTTTACTATGGACCCGGTGGGTCGAAGTGGAGGTCTAGCTCTTTTTTATATGGATGATCCTTCAGTTTCTATTTTATATGCGGATGAGCACATGATTGATGTCAAAACTCGATTAGAAGGATATGATATTTTTATGACATTTGTATACGGGGATCCTGTGGTTAGACATCGGGAACATGTTTGGGAACGATTGTCACGCATGAGTACAAACCGAAGTAATGCATGGTTCATGATTGGCGACTTTAATGAGATAACCGGAAACCATGAAAAGAGGGGAGGAAGACGTCGGTTAGAGAGTTCTTTCCTCCCTTTCCGAATTATGCTAGAAAACTGTGGGATGCTCGACTTTCCATATAAAGGGAACTCATTCTCTTGGGTGGGAAGAAGACGATCGGGGAAAGTCAAATGCAAATTAGATAGAGCGGTCGCGAATGAAGAATGGCACTCGGCCTTCTCACATACATGTTTGGAATACTTACAATTATGGGGATCAGATCATAGACCAGTCCTAGCTCGGATCCAATCTCATGCACGGAGGACAAAGAAGAGATTCAGGTTCGACAAAAGGTGGATAGGAAAACCAGGTTTCAAGGAAGCGGTACTATCGGGATGGGGACAAATGGATGAAACTCCAATCCGGAGTTTTCACCAAAAAGTTACCTCTTGCCGAAATAAAATTAGTACTTGGAAAAAGAACAACCCGACTAACTCTGCCGTGTTGATTGAGGAATTGAAAAATAAAATAGACCTAGCACAAGATGATGAGAATTCTACGACAGAAGAGATGGAAGATTTAAGAAGACAACTGATATCGGCTTTCAGAGAAGAAAACATGTTCTGGGAGCAAAAAAGCAGAGAGCAATGGCATAGAGATGGAGACAGAAACACAAAATTCCACCATGCTATTACAAAACAACGAAGAGCCCAAAACCGAATTATCAGTATAAAAGATAAGCATGGGAAGTTGGTAGAGAGTGCGATCGAAGTGGAGAACGTTGCTGTCCAATACTTTCGGGACCTCTTTTCTACCTCTTCCCCGTCAAATTTAGATGCATCCCTCCGCTTCATCTCACAAAAGGTTACCCCTGGGGATAACATGATACTCTTGGAGGAACCATCCGAATTGGAGATAAGGAAAGCCCTTTTTGAGATAAATCCAGAGAAAGCACCTGGACCGGATGGATTGACGAGCAAATTGTATCAAAAATTCTGGCGTGAAATGCGTCAAGACATAATTAGACTCGTGAAAGATTTCTTTGCCACAGGAACCTTCGACCCAAAATTAAATCAAACAAATATATGTCTCATCCCCAAGAAAAGGAAACCTAGGGAGATGACGGAGTTTAGACCTATTAGCCTTTGTAATGTCAGCTACAAGATTATCTCTAAATTGTTATGCAAGAGACTCAAGAGAATTATCCCTCGGCTGATCTCGGAGACACAATCTGCCTTTGTGGCAAGACGTTTGATAACTGATAACATTCTGCTAGCGCAAGAAAATTTCCACGCCTTAAGGACCAACATGAGATGTAGGACAGAGTTTATGGCTATTAAAACGGATATGAGTAAAGCCTATGATCGAGTAGAATGGAGTTTCATTACGGCTTTGATGCTTAAGATGGGTTTTGACGAAAGAATAGTCGATCTCATCATGTGCTGTGTTACATCAGTCTCTTATCAGGTTCTAGTTAACGGAGAACCAAGAGGAAGAATCATACCAAGAAGGGGACTCCGCCAAGGAGACCCTTTGTCCCCTTTTCTCTTTATCTTATGTACGGAGGCGCTGATATCCCTCTTGACCGGAGCGGAAGCCGAAAACAGGATCGTGGGACTCCGTGTGGCTAGAGCGAGTCCGAGGATTTCACACCTTTTGTTCGCAGACGATAGTCTTTTTTTCTGTAAGGCGGAAGTGAGCCAATGCACGGAGATTATGACCATTTTAGATGTATACGGGAAAGCATCGGGTCAGCGCTTAAATGCGACTAAATCATCTATCGTTTTTGGAAACCGAGTTAGACAATCCCTGAAACATGATATAAAACACGCACTTGGCATTTTCACAGAAGGAGGTATGGGATTGTACCTAGGTTTGCCTGAGCAGATTTGTGGATCGAAGATGAAGGTTTTCTCCTTTGTACATGATCGAGTCAATGGGTGTGCCAACTCATGGTCGTCCCGACTTTTATCAAAGGGAGGGAAGGAAATCCAAGTGAAGTCAGTAGCTCAAGCAGTCCCGACATATGTGATGTCATGTTTCCTACTTCCACAAGGCATTATCAACAAACTTCGAAGCATAATTTCGAATTTTTGGTGGAGTTCTAAACAAAATAGGAGAGGTTTGCACTGGATTGCATGGGACGAGATTTGTACCCCTAAGGATATGGGGGGACTAGGATTTCGAAATCTCCATGATTTCAATATTGCACTTCTTGCAAAACAATTATGGCGATTAATTCATTTCCCAACATCTCTACTAGCACGGGTCTTGAAAGGAAGATACTATAATCATGGCTCCCCATTAGAAGATCGACGGATGTACTCACCGTCATTTGGATGGCGTAGTATAATGGCAGCAAAGCCGCTACTCAAATCAGGTTTACGGAAAACCATTGGCTCCGGTCGAGATACGAGGGTTTGGAGTGAACCTTGGATCCCGGACTCGATTGCTAGACCTCCTAGACCTGCAGCTCATATTGTATATAGACTACCCCAACTCCTTGTTCAGTCCTTTATAAGGAATGATACCAAGCAGTGGGACCTTCATTTACTCCAAGAATTCTTCCACCCTGAAGATATCCCATTGATAATGGGCTTGAAACCGTCTCGCTCGCTTGCTTCGGATGGATATGTTTGGCATCACACTAAATCAGGAGTGTATACAGTCAAAACTGGATATGAAATTCTTAGATCGACCAAACTACAACCAATACACAGTCGTACCTTGGAACCAAGTATCACAGGCCTAAAGAGTCATGTGTGGAAATTAAAAAGCCCGAGCAAGATGAAACACTTTTTGTGGCAGGCCCTCTCTGGATGTGTGGCAACGGCAGAGGGGCTAACTTATAGACACCTGGGTACTGATAGGAGTTGTCCTAGATGTGGTGACCCAGTGGAGTCGATCAACCATCTCCTTTTCGAATGCCCCCCAGCCCTGCAAGTTTGGGCTTTATCGGACTATCCGTCCCTTCCGGGTTACTTCCCGAGTACTTCCATATACCAAAACATGAACTTTCTGTTTTGGAAGAGAAAAGAGGTGGCCCCATTGGTGCCACAATTCGATACCTTCCCATGGATCTGTTGGTACATCTGGAAGGCAAGGAATGATCTTCTCTTTAATGGGAAAGTCATCTCCCCGCTTGACACTCTCCAGCTAGCCTCGCTAGAGGCAGAAAGTTGGCAAAAGGCTAACCAAAAAGAAGATGAAGTGGACGAGGAACATGACGATCCTCAAATTTTGGGAGAGGAAACAGTACCCCCTTGGATAACCCGAAACCCTACTTGTCAAATCGATGCCTCATGGATCGGTAATGGTAAAGTAAGTGGTCTAGGGTGGTTCTTCAAGGATCATATAGGTACTGAATCCTATGGACTTCGAGCTTGCGATAGGTGCCTCTCGGCCCTACACGCAGAGATGGAGGGACTTCTGTGGGCAATCACCTGTATGAGAGACATGAGGATCCCTTCAATCCATATAGAAACAGACTGTGCAGACCTAGTGTCTATGACCACGAATCCTTTGGATTGGCCAGCTTTTGCCTCGGATATCGAGACGTTCCAATCTCTCAAAGACTTTTTTGTAAATTTTAACATAACTCATATTTCCCGGAGCGAAAATGGTCGGGCGGACCAATTAGCGAAGGAGGCTAGGAGCAAAGGTTCTACATTCTCTCATATAGATCAGACATGGTTAGGAAGAAGTATTCTACAGAGGAATGCATCGACTAACCAACACTTGGTCTAGAAAAATGAGTAGCCGACAAAAAAAAAAAAAAAAAAAAAAAAAAAAAGTACAGCCTAGCCAGAAAAGAATATTATACACAAAAAGAAAAAAAGAATATTATACAGGGAAAAGGAAATTATAGTTTAGGGTTTTAATTGACTATCATCTGATTTTTTTTGGCCTTCTCTCTTGTATCTTTTTTTTTTGGCCGTCTCTCTTGTATCTTTGTTATTATCTCTCTAACATTTTGTGTCTTTGTATCATCTTCCTGATTTTTTTATCCGGTTGACAAAAACACGCAAACCTTCTTATTGTATATTCTTATCTTTAACTCATGTTTACCATAATATCGATACCATTACTCATTTTTATTTTCAATAAAGAAACATTTTCACTAATACTTTGTTCATTAAGAGACAAAAAAACTTTTAGATTAATTAGAATCATAAACTCCACATTCCAAAACTTTATCCATCTTTCAACTTTAAACCTTAAGTCTTAGATTAACTAATTCTAAGGTTATAAATATCTTTTTCTTTCTTTAAAAATGAAGATAAAAATAGTTAAGATAAACATGAAAAATAGTAGTAAAAATCTGATATTTTATTTCCTACGAAACTCTGCTTTGTTGTTTTTCTTTGCTTTATAATTAGACGTTCATGTCTAGTTCTTTTGAATATGATCGATTGTCTAATTGTCTTTTCTAGTACTAGTGGTATATAACTACCATATGATATAACTTATTTTGTTGCTTTGTAAATGTTTTATAAGAATGTTGAATTTTATGTGTGAGATTTTAAGATTTCGATTTATAGATATATCTTTATTATATAAATTGTAGTTTCTATGTGGTATTCATATTTATTAAATTTAAAATTTGCCTAATTTTTTCCGTTCTTGTCTAAGTGCAGCCTAGGTTGCTGGAGAGTATGTTGGATGAGTCTAAACCTAGCTGGGAATCTAGTGAGTTGATAGAGTATGACGAGTATGCTGCTAGCGATTTAAAGAGTAGTTTCTTCCTTTTCTTGTAAACATGAACTCATTTCCCCTTAGTTGATGATTTTATTCTTTTTGTTAGTACTCCGCTATTCTTACTTCTTAGTTTGATTCTCCTGACTTGAAGCAAATGTTTCCTTACAACTTACATTGAACAACTTGAACACCACCATGACCATGATGCCAACATTTACCTAATCAATTTATTGAAACCTCTTGTTGGAATAACTGATGTTGAGTTGCTAGATGTGGTACGTTAATCATTATTGGATGTGGTACGCTTATTTTTAAGCCGCTTAAAATTGTTTTGAACATATATCCTCCAAGATGAATATGAACGTTAAACATACAACATTTGTTACGACACCAAGCTGGTTTGCTTTCAAATGCGGTATATGTATTCTGAAATTTTCAAAAAATATGTTCGTAGATCGTTTTTTAATTGTTGCGGCGCGAACCATGTTCATCTTGCTGGAAAAGATGGTCTTCAATTGTTTTCTTTTCTAAACCATGTATGTATTCTTTCTTACCAAGTTGTGAGTCATTTTTTTCAAAATTCTTAGAAGTTAGCCTTCATGATAAATTTTGAATTGATAAACAGATTGTAATGCTTTTTGAAGCATTCATAGGTTTTAACATCAACGTCTATACATGTGTTGTCCAGTTGTGGCCACGTTGTGTGCGTTTTCTGTACGCTTTATGTTTGTTTCTGACATGTTTCTTAAATAAGTATAATATATGTGTTTAATAAGGATTCACAAGACCAATGATACCATAATCTTCTTACCTTGATGATCTCAAGTGAGGAATTACTTATGAATTTCTATGACATGGAAATTCCTTCCGACTGATCTTTGGATTCTTTGCCAGAAGATGTGTATATATAAATTTTGATATGTATCAAATTTTCTTTGAACTTTAGCCTCCAATGATAAATCTTTTGAATGATAAACAACATGTTTAAGATGAAGTTTATTTTCAGTGGCGGTTGTATTTGATAAGAATATAAGAGAGATTTATGTTGCTTCGGCTAGGAGACACATAGTTGAATACCATGAAAATGCAATGAAGAAGAAACCGGTCAATCAATTGTTGATTTGAAAACAAAGATATGATGTGATAGTTAAGACAATAATTCATGTGGAAGCTCCTCGTCTTTCTACAATAAAGAGGACATAAAGATATGCGCCTATATACTTCTTTTTCACTTTATTCATTCACGTCTTAATAGTTTTACTTTTTTTTGTCTTTTGTTGTTAGCATCCAAGTATTTATCACCTAAAGGCGATTCTTGGCGTTATATCTTAGTTGGATGTTAATGAACTTGTCATGATCTTTGCATTGTTGACGAATCGTTTAAACGCCTGCGACGATTAGCTGATTAAAAGTGGGAGAAGATGAGAGCCGATGTAAGTATTTTTTAAAATTCTGAAACCGTAAGTTAATTTTTTTCTCTCAAATTGTATATACTAAAAATATGGATATAATATAGGAGCAGGACCCTTACGTTGCTATGGAACAAAAGGGCAGTCCTGATAGCCTACCGCCAGGCTCTCCTTTTACGAGACCACGTCGTTTCATATGTTTCCCTGACTAAGAAGTCAAATATCTCTTCACTTTTCTTGCTCTTGGCATGTTAAAGAGCTGGTTAATGTGTGATACTGAAGTTTCGTCTTGGCAAAACTTATACGATCTCTACTGTATAGGGATTTAGCTTTCTAAACCCTCTAAATTTGTTTAGTGTCTTGGTGCTCTTTTAAGTATTTGCTAGTAGGTGAAATCAAAATGTTGATATACCCATCCATATAAATAACCAAGGGTAGTGACTACTATAGTACTATATATATATATATACAAATTATCTTATTTTTCAATAGTTTTTATTAGTCTTAATGGGTCCACAATTTAGATGTTAGTGGATTAATGGTTTTTATGAGTTAATAGATTTAATGAGTTAGTTAATATTAGTTTGGATCAAAATGGGGTTTATGGGTTTATTGTCACTTCTAAATTTGCATAATCATAAACTTATTTTAGATAGTGTTAATGATATCATCATTTGGAAATTTATATAATTATATAGTTATTTTAATTAAATTGTAGTATTAATAATATATAAAAGTATGGATCAACTGATTAAAGCCATTAGCCCATTAATTTAAATGAGTTAGGATTGATCGAATCCATTAATTTAATAGTCGTAAATCTTAATCTATAAATGGTTTAGTTTATTTTGATATAGTTTGGTTTGGATCGTTTTATCCATTTTGACATTGCTAATTATTGAATGACGACGGACTCCAAAATCCAAAGCGGTGATTATCTCTTACTTAATAAAGTTATGAACGTAACTACTGATGCAAATCGTGAAGGACAAGTAACAATGGTGGAGTCATCACCATCGTTAATATTTGGGTTGACGGACGACATAGCAGAGTTGTGCCTCTCGCGAATCCCGCGCTCTAGCTTTCGAATCATATCTAAGGTGTGTTGTCGATGGAGAAGGTTCCTCCGGAGCGAACATTACGCGGCCGTTCGAAAGTTGACGGGTTCGGTGGAGGAGTTAATGTGTGTTCTAGTGAATTTCGAGTACTGGGAAGTTTACGACGGTTCCAGTAACAAACTTGGATGCATCGATCCCTCCTGTCCCTGGGCCTTTGAAGGTACGTTCCAGCCTCCTTGTGATCGATGGTGGAAAGATGGTGTTTATAGGTGGAATGTATTATGCCGGATCTGTTAGAGCTGCTTCGGCCAATGTTTACGAGTTCAATCCTGCTACTAACAGGTTCAATTTGTGTCATTATAGTTTCTATTCTTATTCTTAGTGAGGCTTATTGAACTACGAATTTGAGAGAATTTAAGATCTGAATAAATCCAAGAAAATCCGAGATTTGAGGAAATTCTAAAAAATTTGTTACAAAAGGTGGTTTTGAAAAAAAAATTCAAAGTTTTTGAAAAAAACATTTTTAAATTTTATTTTTAAAACCCCTAAGTGATTTGATTAAAAATAGGTGGAGAAAACTAGCAGACATGAACATACCGTGTTACAACTTTGCATATGCTGAAGTGGACAGCCTTTTGTATGTGGTCAGAGGCTATTCTGCTGATCATGTTAGCATTCTCAACGTGGAAGTATACAACCCTAAAACTAACAAATGGAGCCTCATGGATTGTCCACACCGTCCCGACTTTCATCATGCCTTCGCATTCCCCTTCAGTTCCAAACTCTTTGTCGTAGGTGTGAATATATAATAAGAGACAGCTGAAAGTATATTATATTTTCCAAGTTACATAATTTGATGATGATCATCTTTTTTTTTCAGGCAATGCATCAAGGTTCATTGACATATATGACCCTAGAAAGAAGACATGGGAGGAGTTAGATTCGGAGCAAACACTGGATGTGTACTCCTACAGTGTTGTTAGGAACAAAGTGTATTTCTTCAATTGGTACAATCCCGGACTGAGAGTGTTTGATCCAGAGAAGAATTCTTGGAGCTTGTTGGATGTGCCTCATAGGAATGAGCATAATTTCAGGTTCTGTCTAGGGCAATGGAACAATAAGGTTATCTTGTTTTCACCGGGATCTGAGGCCTTAAGTGGTGACCTTGATAAAGAGGACGCGGCCAAGTGGAGAGCCACACGGATTAACACTGGTTATGACGTCACCAGTGTTCTCATCAACTTTTGATTTTGCAAAATGTGTGCAACGTTTTGGAGTTGTCAGCGTTATGTTTAGCTCTCAACTCTGTTGATGATACATTTATGATTTAATTCCTCTGTTCATCTTTGCATTTACCAAAAGAAAAAAAAAAGTGATTTACTACTTACCCTAGTCTAAGGTAGCTATTTCTCTTTTACTGGTTTATGCTTTTGCCTATCCAAAGGGTAATAGCATAGCTTTATTCTTGTCTTGTGATTATACATCTTTGTGTTAAATATTTTGGGGATGTGAGTGGTTGCAAGATAGATCAATCTTTCATCGAGTCGTCATATCGCTCAAGATAGAATGTGCATTCTATATATTGATTTTTTAATCAACCGGCCGGTACAATTAATTTAAACCGATTGAAATCAATTTATATTCAAGAAAAATTATACACCCTATATTACCCTAATAACACTTGAGCCAGTTTGGTTCACATTTACTCGTTAAATCACAGACAGGTAAGCGACAAAAGTAGGCAACGAGATTTCTCAATCACTGTCTTTCCGACCAAACCATCAATTTCAAAGAAACCCATATTCCACCCTCAGATAAATGGCTGATGAAGAAGAAGTATGGAGCTGGGGAGCAGGTACGGACGGACAACTAGGGACTTCCAAGCTGCAAGACGAGCATCTCCCCCAGCTTCTCTCGCTGACGTCACTTCCTTCCGTGTCAACGCTCGCCTGTGGCGGCGCTCACGTCATCGCCTTGACTTCTGGTAGGCAAATCTCCGATCAAGAAATGTCAATTTTATATTTAAAGTATGCTCTTTTTTATTTTGCAGGTGGTAAAGTGTTCACATGGGGAAGAGGAAACTCTGGTCAATTAGGACATGGGGACAACCTCAACACTTCTTCGCCAAAGCCACTCTCTTTCTTCCACGACGACTATGTTATCTCTCAAGCTTCAGCTGGATGGAGTCACTCTGCTTTTGTTTCAGGTTAACTCAAAATGATGTTTTGTAATTGTGTCTCTGCTTATGAGACAAAGGAGACTGATCTTCCCTTTTTGTGTTCTATCTGTGTGAGTGTAGATTCTGGTTGCCTTTTTACATGTGGGAATGGTTCGTTTGGTCAGCTCGGTCATGGTGATAATATTTCACTGACCACTCCAGCTAAAGTCTCTTCCTTTGTTAATAAGAGTGTGAAGATGGTAGCTTGTGGTATGCGCCATTCACTTGTCTTGTTAGCAGGTAAAAACATCTGATTCACCCGGTTTTGCAAGAACACTGCTTCTCCATTTGATTTAGTCTTTGTGGTCTTCAGGGAATCAAGTGTGCGGATTTGGTTCTGGAAAACGTGGACAGCTTGGTGTCTCATCAGACAAAACAAAATCTTTAAACCATCCATGTGTTGTCTCTGGATTAGAAGATGTTGAGGTTGTTCGTATAGCAGCTAATGGAGATCACAGTGCAGCTTTATCTGGTTGGTTAATCCTTAAGTCTCTCATATATTTGTTAAACCGGGTCTTCTGATGTGCTTGATCAGCTAATGGACAGTTGTTCACTTGGGGAAGAGGATTCTGTGGCAGCCCTGATGTTCAGACCCCTCAGCGTTTGCCTTCATCTCAATCTTTCAGAGAAGTTGCTTTAGGATGGAATCATGCTTTACTACTAACAAGTAATTTCCATTGTGGATGCATCAATAACTTCCATTAGCTCTCACTGAACTCATTCCTCTGTTTATGAACTTGTTGAACAGTCGATGGTGAAGTTTTTAAGCTTGGTAACACCCTTAATAAACAGTCAGAGCAGCAACAGCTGCAAGAAGATTCCACTGAGAGTCTCCTGGAGAAAGTTCATGGTTTTGATAGATTTAAGGTTCTGCAAATTGCTGCAGGAGCAGAGCATTCTGCTGCTGTAACAGGTAAATGGGGAGGGTAGCAATTCACTTCTTTCTTCTTCAGACTTTCTTAGTTATAAAAAACAACCTGTGAACATGCCTTGCAGAGAGTGGAGAAGTTCAGACATGGGGATGGGGTGAGCATGGCCAGCTAGGTCTTGGAGACACCAATGATCAGACCAATCCTCAACTGGTAAGTCTAGGAAGTATAGACCTGCAGACTAAAGAGACCAAAGTGTATTGCGGAAGTGGATTTACCTATGTAGTAAGGCGAAAACAACAACAGCTCTCTTCTTCACCAACCATAGAAATGGATGTATTGTAATCTAATTTGTGTAACATTATACAGTGCAAGAACTCAATTGTTTGCATGATTCTCGTTAAAGGAAAATACCAGTGTTGTATCATTACAGTGATGGAAAATTTGAGCTATACAGATTTTTCTACTTTCTTGCTTTGTCAAAGATTAAAAAAAAACGATCTACTGCTTTCCTTGGCTACCTTGCTTCTATGTGATCTATTTTTCTCTGTTTCTCTGGTTCAATCCTCTGCGTTTCTAGAAGAAAAAGAAGCCAAATTCTCATTATATCTAATTTCTAGAGAAAAACAAGAAAGTACTAAGAAGGAAGTCACGTGACCGCACAAAAAGGTTTTCAGTCTGGAAACTTAAAAGAGTTTAGTTCATGGAGGTTAATCTGATTCCAAAGATCAAGCTTCAGCCTTTCAGGTACATTATTGCTATTAAGTTCCTTTAGATTCTCAATTGATTTTCTTTATTTTTTGGGTTAGAGTTACCATTTTTAAAGTGGTTCCATTACAAAAGGGTCGAAAACTATGTTGTTATCCAAACCATTTGTAGCCTTTGGCTCCTATGCATCTTATATGTTAAGGCTATGTAGAGGTCAAGTGTTTGGATGGAGGCTACAGGTACAAGACCAGTTCACAAATGGCTCTCATGGAGACAAAAGGATCATAACGGTGGCCACAGAAGACAAACAAAAGTTCAGACATAACAAAAGAGCCATTGATAAAAGTTCAAAACCCGAGATACGGCTTATATATGAGTCATAGCGGAAAACAAGGAGAGACGCACTCAAAAGCCTAAAACGCAGCAAAGCTAAGACGCACTACTAACATTAGAGTCTTGTTGGTTGTTGTTGTATGGATGGCCATTTCCTCCACCGCCACCACCACCACCACCACGTCCCCTTCCTCTGTTGTTGTAGTAGGTCCTTTGGTACCCGTTTCCACCGGAATTATCATAAGATTCATACCTCCCATTCGAGTAGCCGCCACCGCCACCACCACCTCGACCTCCCCGGGGGGCACTGGAATGGCCTCTCCGAGCACCACGATGACCTCTCTGGTTCTGGTGGGTTCCACGAGGCACATACTGTTGTTGTTGGTAATCTCTCTTTGACCTCCCTCCTTCCACCTGAGTGTAGCCTTGTTCCTGCTGCTCATGGACCATCTCTCCTTCCGTCACTGACTCGTCCTTCAAACACAAAAACAACAGATTAAGCCTCGAGCAATCGATTTAAAGATACTTTTAAGGATCCGCATTTCACTGGATTACCTTTGGCTGCTCAGATTGATCATTAACAAAAGATTCTTGTTCTTTAAAGTTTGATGTGTCTTCTTCCTGTAAACAAGAGAGAGAAGATCAGTCCCATAGAAAGAAAAAAACAACGGGAAACTGCTCAAAGAGAACACATGGGAAGGATTGTATACTCAGAAAAAATGACTTAACATTCCCTACAGCGAAGACAAACATTGTCACTATTTGTAATCACCACTACTCGCATGAATAAACCAGAACTAACAAAGCTTATTCTAACAACGATAGAATTCTCAAAACCAAAAGAACAACCAAACAACAAACTTAAGGATGTACTTCACTATCCTATCCAAACAATTTAGCTTACTGATGTTCTCGGGCATGCCACATCAACAAGTGTATACCTTTTGCTCATGGTCAGCAGCGACTTGGACAGAACCGTAGTTACCAGCTTCCGCCGCTGCTTCAACCGGTGCCACTACCATCTCCGGAGTAATAGTGAAGTAATTAGAACCCATAATCTTCTTCACCTTCTCTCTCAACACAGCATCTGAAACACACAAAACCTCAATAACTAAAACCAACCCAAAACTCACAACACAAACAAGTCACACAAACAAAGTTCGTATTTTTATTACATGAAACTTCGCAGTTAGATGCAATCGGCTGGTCCGAGTTAGCCAACCACAGCTTAGCATGCTCAACGCAACGCTCCAAAGCCTTCTCATGAGATAAACTCGAATCCGCAGGCCTAGACACCATCATACTCCAAAGCTGCGAGATCAAGTCCAGATCTTTATCACACAACAGATCCGTGGACTCATCAGTAACAGTATCGTACACCAAACAGCAACCTCTCTCGTGAGCCCTCCGCAACATAATCGAAGCCAACTCGTTCTGAGACTTCACATCGAAGAGTGAACCAAAGTACAACAGATTCACTAAATCTTCCAACTTTTCGGTGTTCTGGACTTCCTTTTCCTCAGGCGGCGCCGCGGCGGTGGTGGTTTGATCGGAGGGAGCTTGGTGTTGATGGTTTTGAGTAGCGAGGGAGATTTCTTCGGAGACGGCGGCGGAGAGTGGAGTGCGGAGCTTGTCGAGCTCTTCGATGAGGATTAGGACGGAGGGTTTGGAGCGGAGGACTTCTTGTTGCTCCTTGTTTAGGGTTTTTCCCTGGGAGAGTGATTCTTCCATTTGAGTGATTCGGTTGAGTTTTTTGCGCAGGGCGCGGAGGCGTTTGTTGACGAGGGCCATCACTGGTCCTTCTCCGGCGTCTGAGGTGGCAGTAGTAGCCATGGTGTTTGGATTTGCGTAGGAGATTAGTTTAAACGGGTGTGAGAGAAATCACCACCGTTGAGCAGCGGCGGTGGAGAAGTGAGATGGTTTAGGGTTTTTTGAGAGAGAGATGGATGGGGATAATAAGTTGAAGCGTCTGCTTTTCTAGCTGTGATATTGAGTTCTTATATATTGGATAATTGATAGATTACTCCTAATTTCTAGATTAATATTTTAATATTATTTTTTACTTTTTAGAAGAATATCTTAACATATGCTTAAAAAGGTTTTTGTCAAATAAAATAATTAAAAAGAAAAATAGTTAAAACAAAATTTTATTAAAAACTGTAAATATAGATTTATACTATTTGTGTTAAATAATCTAAATTTAGATTTTAAAATTATGGAATAAAGTTTTAAAAATAAAGTTAAATAATTTTAAAATAAAAAATATCTATTTTAAATTTTTTTAATCTATTTTAAAAAAATTTAGTCTATTTTTATAACAAAAAGTTTCAAAAAAACTATTTGAAAATTTTACTTTATTTTCAAATCAAACCTTATTTTCAATTATTTCGTTAAAATTTTGAGAATTTTCTAAACTATTTTTTGCATATATTTTTAAGAATGGATTTTTATCAATTTAGGAGATTTTCGGAAATAACAAATGAAAGTACGCACAAATTATTTCTTACAGACGAAGACATAAAGGTATACAACTGGAGAAAAGGAAAATTAGGTTTCCAAAATGATAGGTTTTGTTGACAACCCACTTTAAGGTGGACTGATGCTGAAATAGCTGCCTTATAGAGATGCATAGTGGATAAGGTCATTAGTATTGTGCAATTTGTTTTTTTTTTTTTTTCAGGTTAGTGATGCTGACTTCATGTGTGATTTATTTGTATTTCTTTGGAGTGTATGTGTTGGAGTCATTGTAGGAGTCAAATGGAAATTTCGGCAGATATGTATTAACATTTCCTGTACATAAGAGTTATGTAACATGATATCCTAGCGTTTACACATATTATAATTTTTCAAGATACTCGTTTTCATTTCCTAGTAACTATTATGTATATAAAAACAACAACAACAACAATTCGTTCATGGCGAATGCATGCTCACACAGACTAACTCCTGAAATCCAGATGTTATTTTACAAAGAATTGCTTATTTAAAACAACAACAACAACAACAAAAAACTTGTTCTACATCCTCAAAAATAAAATAATGTATCAAGTATTTTCTATTATCCAAAGTTTACTTGAGTAAGCAATGCTCAAGTATCATGAATCTTGTAATGCTTCACCAATCGGCAATCACTCACCTTACAAGTTACAATAAGACAAACACTCATTACTAATGTATTTGCTCTCGAGTATTTAGTTTGCAATGTATCCGCAAAAGTCCTGTGCCACTGATATATTTAACCAACAAGCCAAACATTCATTAACTAAATATAATGAGAGAGCTTCAAGCAGATAACAAGGAATGCAACTACTTATTAGGAAAACATCTAACGGCTAGCACTGGAGGGTACTAAAACGACATGCAACATTCCATTGTTAGGCGGAAGTTGCAAACGAAGGGGAAACAACTCGCCGTTTAATGGACTGCGAGTGCACACCACACCATCCTCCAAGCACGTTTCTTCTCGCAGCGTCCGAGTCAGCTCCGCCACGCTGTTTCCTTTAAACGTGAAAGCATATCCAACGGTTGATTCGTCATCCACGTGTCCTTCATCGTCAGCGATGTGATAGTATATCGTCCTCCCATCAGGTCGAGACACAACCGACTAATCAAAATCAAAAATCGTGTCATGATTGTAATTTTAAATAAATTATGAGGGTGTTTTAATAATTATAGAAAGTAACTCACATTTTGATCGGATCTCACTGAAAGAGAAAACTCTGTCTCTGCCCTAACTTGAGGATCACTCAAGGTCTCAACAACATCAACATCCCACGAGACTGAATCCTGATTATCATGCGTGACGGAGTTTCTCCACGGAGGAAGTCCACCGTTAGCTCTAAGATAGTTACCGTCTCTGGTCCTGAGCTTGATCTTGGATCCATCTCTCACCGGTTCCCACTCAACAGACGAGTCAAGACTACTAGGTTTTAACTGAATCACTTTCTTCCCCGTAGCTCCGAGCAAGAACCGCTCGTTCGAAGCGGTTAGGTATTTACCGTAACAGCTTCTAAGCCGGATTACATTGGATGAATCTCGAACCGGTTCGACGGTCCATCTAGCGTTTTTGGTTGAACCGTTTCTGTTTTGTGTCACAGTTTCTTCGTCGTCGTTGGCGGATAGATACTTGTTGTGGCTGTTACGCATTCGAATAGTTGTAGCTTTTTGGAAAAACTCCATTGCTGATACTGTGTCGTTTTGGTTGAAGCTACTCGTCTTCTCCTGTTGGTTGATCAAGCTGCTCGTCTTCTGTAAAATAAAACTAATGAGTGTGGAATTATTATGTAAGAAGAAGTGAAGCTGTGGTCTGTAAATTTATATGTGTATCGGCTTTTGTGGTTTAAGCGGAGCGGACACGGTCACACGGGACTGGTTAGTGGATGTATGAGAAATGGAAAAGACAGACTTTGCTGACTGGACTTTACCGCGTTTTAATTTACACGTCAGCATGATATGATACTAGCATGTTCTGTTGGCGTTTAGAACGTGTTGCTTCACGTGTTTGTAACGAGTCTCACGATTTTAAAGTAGCACACATGTACTTTATGGATTTGCAAACTTCCAATCATGAGACCGTGTTAGTGGTGAGAATCCCAAGACACCAACTACATTTTAACATGTGTTCAAGACCAAATCAGAATATTAACATTTCTTTTACTTTCCAAGACTATATTTTATAAATTTTTATATTCTAATGCTTTATAATGTTTGAACTTTTAAATCTGATAAGAAACAACATTGAGTCAGTAGTTGATACAACCATATATAACATGTGATATAGATAAAATTTCAGTAAGGTTAAAACTTAGAAGTATTATGTGGTTCTCAAAAAAAAGTATTGCGGTACATTTTGTGCGAACTGAAAATTCTAAATATATATATGGCCATTTTCTTCCCCAAATGTAATGGTGTCCCTATGCCATTAAAGTATGGATTGGAAAAATGAGAATCTAAGCGACACTGATTAAATTTCTAGACTCTTGCCCGCAAGAAAGACCAATAAAAAGGATTTTCATGAGTGTGGGACTCTCCTAATTGCTTCCTTCCTTGGACACCTATGTTCTCCATACCATAACAAGCACTATCTTTTTTTACCTCACCTTTTTCCAATTGTCTTGTGTTAGTTGGAAATTAGATTTATTTATATGAATAAATCATGTATAAGTTTTTAATGTTGGCCAAAGAGATAACGTATAGTTTTTTTCTAATCAGGATATAAGTATTTATAACTCCTGTAAGAACTTTTACTGTCACTTACATGTAGTAACTTTAGTTGGAGTTGAAGTGTTGTATTTTCAACTGTTGTAGTATTTCATAGTAGATTATAAAATTAGAAGTTGTTCCAATTAAAATAAACATTTTACTTAACAAACTATAATATATATATATATATATTATATGTCCATATATGTTCCTAATATTGTAAAATTTTAAAGATTAAATGGTAATTGACACCCCCAACCCCCAATAATTTTTCCATTTCAGGCATGACAGCCAACTTTTAGATATACAATTGTCTAAGTTCAGCTAACAATACTAACTCTCTTTGATACACTTAGGCACAATGTAAATGAAAATTAATGGTGAAAGATTTGATCAAACTTACCGGTTTTGGGGTCGTACCAAGAGAAGTGAACCAACCAATACTCTTATTTGACCCGGTAGAAGTGAGCAACCCAGGCTCTGACCCGAGACCCGACCCTGAGAGATGTGGAGAAACCGGAGAAGAAACAGAGCTCTCATCTCCATCAGACACGTTTTCAAGATCAAAACCATCAACAGTAATAACTTCCCAAACCAACCAGTTCTTGGTCTTCGACGTATGAGGCTCGTCGTGAGTAACGGAGTTTCTCCACGGTGGTGTTCCACCGTTAGCTCTCATCCATTTTCCGCACCAGGATTTCAGCTTCACGGAGAACCCATCTCGCACCGGTTCCCACTGTGTTTGCCAGTCCATAAGTTTGTTAGACTTTGGTGTTTGAGTCACTTTCTCACCGGTCATACCCAACAGTAACGGTTTATTGCTCGCCGTTAAGTACGTGCCGTGGCAGCTTCTTAAACGCAGCAGATGAGGTTTATCGACGACGGTCTCCACCGTCCAAACGGCTCGACTTGAATCTCCTTTACGGCTTTGACGGATGGTTTCTTGGTCGTCGTCGGCGACTAGAAACTTGTCCAGGTGGCTTCGTAACTTAACGGCGTTTCCTTTGGTGAATAACTCCATTTTTGTAGGTTTGAAGAAGAGACAAAACCTAATCGGAACAGAGTTTGTGTTTTTCCTTTGTTGAAGGAGTCAGATATAAGATGATACAATTTTTTTTTTTTTAATTTCATTTATTATGTTGTAAGAAAAGAATGTTCAGTGTATATAGATATAGCCAATAAAGAAAACATGTGTTTTAAAAATTGGTTTAAGCAACGTTTAGACGGCCAATCATATCTAAATGAAACAAATTTTATTTTATTTTTTTATTAAAAGTTAAGTCTAAATTTTTAAAAATCAATATAGACGTTCAATTAATTCGTACTCCCTCCGTTTTATATTAAATGTCATTGTAGAGATTTTTTTTTGTTACTAAATAAATGTTGTTTTCAACTTTCGATGTAAAATTTATAAATTTTATGGTGTAATTTATTTTTTTATTGGTTAGAATATGATTAGGTATATATGTAACTGTGTTTTTTTATAGAAAATATATAAAATTAATTATTTTTTTAATCTATATACACAAAAATAAAATAACACTTGGAGTATAAAACTTCTAACTACCATCTATCAATTAAAATGAGATGAGAAAAGAAGTAAATGTAATGCGAGTTACCTATGTTGTATTGTACTCTCTTCCATTCCACAAACAAAAAGTCAAAAGAAGACTTGTGAATACTAAAATTGTGTAGAATAATTAGATACGTCCATTTCAAAGTTGGACTATAAAATATTTTTTTGTCTCCACGTCGTAGTTGAGTTTTTATTTCTGGATATAATCGTTGGCTTTTGTGGCCGACGTAGGCTTTGAAAGAAACGGTTTTGTTAATTTGTTTTTCCCCACATCAAATATGTTTTCTCTTATAACTCATGAAACTTGCAATAATCACTGACAAGTCTTAGCACTATTTGTTTTTCTATTAATTACGAAACTACGAACATTTGGAAGTTCTTTGTGATGCATCATGCTGAAAAGATGATCATGGAACCTCTAAAATTTTCTTTACAGTTTATAAACAGTTCAGATCTTAAAATATCTGACAATTTAAACCCGTGATCTTACGAGAGTGTATATTATTCTTTGGTCAAACCGCAATTTTACATAGAATGTTTTAAGGTCAATTTTTACATTGAGCTATGACCATAACGAGTTAAACTATTGTAACAAAGTGCAAAAGCATGTCAAAAGGATGACACGATGATGCTGTTTTTTTCTTTTTTTGGGTTCAATCAATCAAACTTGAAATATGAAAGATTCCAACGCCTTTGCTTTCTCACATGCAGTTACGGCAGCTTCTGTATTGCCTTCCATAACGTAACTCTTCTCCTGCGACGTTTCATAAACCGTATAAACAAATCATTCCTTGTAGACGTAAAAATGTATCGATCCTGAATCAACAATTATGTGAATATAAAGTAACGTAAAGAATACCAGCAAACGCCACAAGAAAGGAGCACCATCTCTCTGTTTTATCCTCCTATCCAGTACTTTAATCGCTGCAACAAATCCAAACGCAGAGTTAGCTGAGTAAACGAAAAAAAAACAAGGTGAAGAATAGTGTTTTAGGGAGTGTACCACTAGAAGCTTTGCCGTTGAGTAACAACAGTTTGTACCATATTTCATTAAATACATCCATCTGTAAATCCGATGCTCCAATCATCTATTTTGAGCACAAAAGAAGTGAGATCATTTCATGTATTCTCTTCAATAAAATGCAAGAGCATGTGTTACCTTGTAGTCAACAGCATCAAAGTCTGGACCGAGCAGTTCTAGAGCTTCTTTGTAGTTACCTTTCCCATATTCATAAACAGCTTCAGCAAGCTGATTAAAATCAAGAAAGATAATCTTATGATATGATAAAGGATTTAAACAGTCTCCCTTAGTTATAAGTCAAGATCAAACAAGAACGGACCTGAGTAGCTTTCTGCATCAACAGTTGTTTCTTCTTGCTCATTTTAGATGTTCTGTACTTGAGGCCCTTGAGCAATACATGTGCAAGTGAAGGGTTTCCAACTTTACTCAAAGCCCAAATTATTGTAATATCAAAAAGCCACTCCTGATACCACATTGCCTGAACAATTGAAATCACACAAACTTTTAGAAGAGGTGCAAATAAATACAAGGCAAAACAGATGCTACTTACTTGATCAGTCAAGCAGTTTGCAAGGATCTTTAATCTGTCTATAAACTCATCTAGTTTATCGCGAGTGTCCAAGCGTAACAACAAACCAAGAGCATCCATATAAACCTGAAGTTTAGTATTACAAGTATAAAACATCAGGTTGTTCATGGAATCCACATGTTTTATTTTTTTAAAAAAGTGGAAGAAAAATGATAAGGGATACTTACATCTGAAGCAACAGCATCTTCTTTCTCGAGTTCTTTACACATTTGATGATCATATATTTCTTGTACCTTACTTAGAGGTGACCCTCCTTCCAAGTAACATACAGCTACATGCCACCAATTATGCGAAAACCTATTCGAATATTTGTCTTTATATTTAGTTGATGATCAAAAGATGTTTTAATTAAGTAATTTGAAAATGATTTATATACCTTAAGGAAGAGCAAGAATCCCATGAAGGTGAGCATCCTTCCATAAACTCTACTGCTTCCTTGAAACGACATTCAGTTTGAAGAACATGACACAACTGCTCAACACACACAACTGTAAGCTTGCATATGGATAATGTAAATATTATTATTACCAAGTGACAACAAAAGATTAGGGTAATAAACGTGGAACTCACGCAGTGATGAGCCCAAGAGTCGTTTTTGTTGATCTCATATCCTTTCCTAGCAGCTTTCTCAGCTTCTGCTAAATGTCCAAGCTCCAATAAGGGGAAGGCAAGCATACCATAAGCATAGTCTTGGTCTTGATTCTCGGATATAATCTACCATGTGAAGTAACAGATAATGATTACAAAGTTTTAATAATTAACCACACCGTGACCATCAATTTGATGAACAACATGTGAGGTACCTTCTTAAACAGAGGCAAAGAGAGATCAGGTCGACCCATGTAGAAACAGAGAATCTCTACTCTCTTCCAAGATAGCAAATCTCTGGGGAACTTTTTCAGTAACTGCAAAAAAAACATAAAGAGTTTACATGAGAGTTAGAATAACTGCTAGAGTTAGAACCAGAAGCCAAGAAACATCCTAACCTTAAAGTGTAACTCCAACGCAACTTCTTCGTCCATATTATCAGAGATCAAGTAATTAACAGCCTTGAAAACTGCTTTCTCATACGGTGTGGCTCTCCCCTAAAAGTGAAAACCAAATGAATTTTAGAGCTCAAACCACAATAAACTAATAGGCATATGATAGATACTGAGACATAGACACTAAAACAGAACAAGATATAGCTTACAAGATGAGTTTCTGCAGCTTTAGCATATGTTTTGGCTCTGGAAACGTCAGAAGAGGAGAAGTAATGGGCAGCCAAGATGTTACCCAAAACACAATCTTTATCATACAGTGGAGCTTCAAGAATCACCTTCTTCTCTCTTCCATAGCCAAGAACCTTCATCAGACGTACACCAATGTCAAGAAACCAAAACGGCACTGATACAAAAGAGAAACATTAACAAAAATACAACCCTACTGCACAAAAGATAGACGAACCTGGTGAGAATAGGAGTTAATGGCAGTGATGCAATCATCTGAAGAGGTATTGACTTCATAACCCCACCAGACACATCTGCTTCTTTTTCTATACTCATGAATCTGACTTTCATCTTCTTTATGTTGTACCTGAGATACGAAACAGAATAAAACAGAATTCTCTAGACAGAGTGATAATATGTTCTGCAAGGGTTTTTCCTTGTGTGACAAGTGACAAGACTTACATAGTTATATTTTCCCTTATCATATCAATAAAGGGTTACTAATCACACTTACATAGTTATATTTCCGTTAATACCATCTTAAATTTATGATTAGGCGATTAATCTCTAAGTTAGCTACTTTACATAACGGCCTGAAGCCCTTGCTTCATGAGACTTAAAGCAAGGACCGGCCATGCATTATGCATGTACTATGTATCTGTTATTTTCGTATTACGGAACGTTAAAAGAACAAATAAGAAGGGTAATGGAAAGATCACTTACCATGCATTTCAAAGACATGGACACATCTTGAGTAACACAACATGCAGCCTTCATATTTGATCAATCCACAGAATAAAACAAGAACTGGATTTTTTCTGAAAACTTGAGAAGACCCGCTACGTATTTATTGACTAAGAATATGGGCAGAGGAAGGTGGCACAGCTTGTGGATATACACGAAGGCATTAGTTTTAAATGTGCATTTTCTTTTTGAAATTTCTTTAACTATTGTATAAAGAGTTTTATATTTAAAAAACGTGGGAATGAGGAGGACTATTACAAAAAAAGCAATCACTTGCAAAACGATACCATGAATCCGTACATTATCCAAACTCCAAAGCAACCCCAATCTCCAGCACATCATGTGTAGACATGGAATTATTCATTTCATCCATATTATATAATTTTTTTTGTATCACCTGAAAATTTTCACTGAATTATTTATTTAATATTATTATGTAAATATTACCTTTTGTACCCAAATAATAATTAGATTTCATAATTTTAGTTGCAATAATATTACCAAAAGTGTTTATTTTTATTTTATTTCTTGCTATTTCTCATCTTCCTTTCTCATTTAAAAAAATAGATCATACTTATTGACAATAAAAGAAGACTAAATTTACGGAAGGAACATTCTATCTAGATGGGGATAAAATTTAGGTATAACTAGATAAAAATAACTAAGACCATGGTTTCTTATTTATCTTTTTCAGTTAAAAATTAAGAAACAATTTTTTTATTTTTTGTAAAAAATTTCATCCCTAAAAACTCTGGTTAATCATATTTTAAAGTGCTAGTGGTCTAATGATACTCTAAAAGGTTGTTTTTTTTGCGTTTTGGATTCAAATCAGATTTTGACAAAATGTTACTTTTTTAACCAGAAGTTTTAAAAGTTGCAGATAGGTAAAAATTATGGACATAAGATTTGGATCCGTGGTTATATATAAAAAAGAATATGTTAAATTAGCACGAGGTCATGTGTATATTTGTCCAAGCCCAGTTTGGATAATAGTGTAACGTCAACTATACAGTTACCTCAATGTTATGGGCACGACAAAAGATCTTTATAGTACTTTCAAGTCAGGTCTCCTTATCTCTAATGAAATACATCGTTTACGCATAATCTTATTTCTACACCTTCAAAAAATAAGAAAATCATTGTTTATTCAAATTGGGTTAAAAAACCATTGTTTATTCGGGTTATCAGATTTACTCAATCGTTCTTATCGTATTGTTGGCATGCTGCGTCAGATTTTTGCGTTCACTCTTTTTTTTTTTTTTTCTTTGCGTTCACTTGACACAAAGTATTTGTAAACGACAAGATAGAGACAATTTCTAAGTTTGTAGGTTGATCACTCTTTTGCTTTCTTTTAAGGTAGAAAGATTCATGAATTATTATCCTAATACAGTTAAAATTCTCGGCTGACTTTTCCACGTAAACTAGTGGCGGTTCAAGAAGATCTCAATTGCTAAGTTTGTTTCTAATTTTGGGTAAACAATATGATCGACTATCCAAAGTAGTTATGCAAAAAGTTTCTACAACTTTCGTCTAGTGTTCATCTGGGACTCGAAGTCATATGAGATAAGATGATGTTTGCACACTTAATGATGTTGACTTGCTTGAACACAAGACAAGCGTAACTACTTTTGTCTATTGTTTATCTTTGGCCAAAAAGAGCCTAGTGAAATATGTTCAAGGACTCGGATTTTTATGTGGTTAAGAATGAAAATCAGGTTGACGTCAAAACTAAAAAAATATGGGATAAGTATTTCATTAAAAAAATATTGAGTAACAACAATAATTTCATAAGTTTCAAAGAAATGAATTTTACCATTACATCAGGTAGAAGGAGGATTGGCTAGATAGGCCTATTTTAGTATCCCGTGTATGATGGTTTATGGTTGACCGTTTTAATGGTTTTTTTTTCTCTCCCAAGGGTTTGTACTAGAGGATGCTACTGGATTAGCAGTCAAGGGATGGCTGTGAGGAAGTCATGGATGCAGCAAAAGCTAGTTAGATCATCGAAAGTTGTTACCCGGTTCTTTGTGGCTTTGGTAAGCACAAGTCTTAAAAGAGAAGCATATTCATTGGTTTAACTGCGTTTGTTTATGTTGATTCATGTTGCAGCACGCAAGAAAAGAAGTCAATGTGGATCTAAAGAAATAAGCAGAGTACCTTGGCGATATTGTCATAGTACCGTACATGGATCATTATGACCTTGTTGTGCACAAGACTGTTGCCATCTGCGAATATGGGGTTAGCACAACGGCGGCAAAGTATATTATGAAATGTGACGATGATACATTTGTGGGAGTGGATGCTGTTATCCAACAAGCAGAGAAGGTTAAGGGAAGAGATAGCCTTTATATTGGAACTATTAAGTTCTACCATAGGCCTCTGCGCACTGGGAAATGGGCTGTGACATACGAGGTACACATGCTTTAGAGTCTTACACTCAGTTGAGCTGAACAAGAACTGTGTGCTTTAGACTTTATGTTGGTTTTTCTGAATGGTCAAACCAGGAATGGCCAGAAGAGTATTACCCTCCGATGCTAATGGTCCGGGTTACATCTTGTCATACGATATAGCTAAGTTCATTGTCGATGGTTTTGAACATTTAGCAAAAATGCTGCAACATGAAATGACTTAACATTGTTTTTTGGCCGGATTCCTAGAAAAGAAAATGAAGAAGCAGATGTGTTGAGTTTATGGAGCTAACTGTGTTAGATCTTTATATATATATAGAACAATCTATAATGTATCTATATATATAGTATAATGAAGAGCTCTTGAAAAGTTGACAGCATAATTAAATAGTTTTGCTACTGCGAGTGTGCCATCTCTTCAACTTCCTCATCAAGATGAGGAGTTTGAATCCATTTAGCTATACTCCTATAATAATAATTATATGTTTTTTTTAAAAAAAAAAAAAAAGGTTATTAGTTCTGCATGCAAAGAGAAACAGAGGAAATAAATCATAAAATGAAACACAGAGGTCCAAAACGTTACACACATTTAGCAAAATTAAAAGTTGACGAAAACGCTGGTGGCGTCAAAACCAGATAGATCAATCGGTGGGTCTCTCAACTTGACCTCGTCCTCTTTATCAAGGTGACCAGTTATGGCCTCTTGAGAAAATTTCCGTTTAATCAGAACAACCTTATTGTTCCATTGTCCTAGTCTGTAATGACCCTCAGTCACATCCACCGAGCTCCAAGCATTCTTCTCTGGATCAAACACTCTCATTTCGGGTACGTTCATGTTCATGTTCATGAAATACACTTTGTTCCTAACAACAGTGTAGGAGTACACCGACAGTGTTTTCCCCGAGTCTAACTCTTTCCATGTCTTTGTTCTGGGGTTATATATATCAATGAACCTTGATTCATTGCCTGAAAAGAAAAAGATGATTATGTAAGAAGTTCTCGCAATCTATAATATATTTTCAGTTGGTTCTTATTATTCCCACCTACAACAAAGAGTTTAGATTTGAAGGAGAATGCGAAGGCAGGACGAAAGTTGGGGCGGTGTGGACAGTCCATGAGGCTCCATTTGTTAGTTTTAGAGTTGTATACTTCAGCATTGAGAATGTTGACATCATCAGCAGAATAGCCTCGGATCACATACAAAAGACCGTCCACTTCAGCATATGCAAAGTTGTGACGCGGTACGTTCATGTCGGCTAATTTTCTCCAACTGTTTTTGTCAAAAAAAGAAAACCACTAAGAAACCTAGTGTAAGTAGTGTCACAGACTGATCAGATAGATTCAGACATGTTAGTAAGAGGATTGAACTCGTAAACATTGGCCGAAGCAGCGTTAGTGAACGTAGGTTCTCGAACTTCAAACGGTCGTCGAGCCTTCAATCCTCGGATCTTTGATCGTCGGAACTTATATTTTCCACCAAAGAAAATGATATTTCTGCCATCTAGCACTGTGAGGCCGTAGCCGCACTTAAAAGGCCCAGGGACGGGTGGGATCTGTCCCAGTTTGTTACCTGAGCCGTCGAAAACTTCCCAATACATGTTATCTAATAGAACACAGTTGAACTCCTCCACCGATCCAGACACCTTTCGAATGCCTGCGTAATGCTTGCTCATGAGGAATCTCCTCCATCGCCTGCACACCAGCGAAATGGTCTGAAACTCAGAGCGCGGGATTAACGAGAGGCACAACTCTGCTACATCGCCCAGCAAGCCGGGTATTAACGAAGTCATTTTATTTGTCCTTTGATTGCACAAATAGTTGTCTTCAAAATGTTATATAAACAATAGATTATTACACCACTTTTGATTTTGTAATCCTTTATTATTCAATAATTCATTTTAAATTGTTAATACAATTTTGTTAGTATATTTAAGAGAAATACCCTAAAATAACCCTAAAAAGTTTTTGTCACAAAAATAACCTTCAAGAACAAAAATGACAAATCTAGCCTTTTTTATTTTAAAAAAATTAATTTTTTATTTTATTTTTTTTTCAATTTTAAAACTCACCCCCAAAACCCTACCCCATAACTCTAAACCCTAAGTTTAGATTAGTTAACTTAAGGGTTAACAAAATGACTAATATACATTTATACCCCTTGGGTTAACTAATCTAGACTTAGGGTTTAGAGTTATGGGGTAGGGTTTTGGGGGTGAGTTTTAAAATTGAAAAAAATAAAATAAAAATTAATTTTTTGAAAATAGAAAAAGACTAGATTTGTCATTTTTGTTCTTGAGGGTTATTTTTGTGACAAAAACTTCAAAAAGGGTTATTTAAGAGATTTGCCCTATATTTAAATTCTATTATATATATTTTTGAATTTTATTGTTATTACTATAATATATTTATTAAAACGTATTAATATTTAATTAATAATTTGAATACAATATTTAAAACTTTATATTGATAGGTTCTTATAATGCATTTGACTTAAAAGAGTCAATGAATTTGAATCTTAGTTTCATATAAATGATATCAATAAAAAGCTAAGGGATATTTTATCCTCAAATTTTGTATCATTTGTTTCCAATTAAAAATCCAATTTTCCACAACTATTAGAGCCATTCAGCATCTTTCTTGAAAGCCAGATTTTTTCCTTCTTTAACCAAATCATATTCCAATAATTTGGATCCTTCTGGTCAAACTAACCAAATCCAGATTTTTATGACAGATTTTGGATATTTCTTTCCACAAGTACCAGACCCAAATTTATCTTAACGTAAAATCTTAAGTTCAGTAATAATTCTAAATGAAAAGTCAATTTCGTATTACATAGCCATTCCAAGCTACGGTCCATTGACGTTGGGAAACCGGCGACTTTATGCTTTCTAAAATTCGACGAAGCACTGAACAATAGTGGTATATTAAAACTTTCTAGTTCTACTTTTATTTACCATATATATTAATTCATACTTTTTTATAGATTCAATTCTTTTGTGTTGTTGCGAGGCTTGACGCTGCTGTCGATTTGAGGAAACAAATATATTCACAGCAGTGCCGTGCTCAGCGCTTTGGGGGCCTGAGGCTGAGGTAATATGTTAATAATGTAAATTTTTATTTTAACTTTGTAATTTACTATATGAATATAATGTTTATACACATTTAACAAAAAGTGATTTTCAATAAATATATAATTAATAACGGTAAAAATATTGCATTTTAAGAGGAGATAGCTCTATATATAATATCAAATATAATAATAAATATTTAAAATTAATAATTAATCTCTGAGATATGAAAATCACTTATGTTAAGTCACATATATTGAATATAAATGGAAAGTGATAGTAGTAAACTCAAAAATTACAGTTACATCAAATGAGTTAATAAATTTTTAATAAGTAAATAATAAGGAAATTATTAATAAGAAAAAAACAGTCAAAATAAAATAAACTTACAATCATTAATCTATTTATAATACCCAATAAGCGTGGAAACCGATAATTTGGAATAGATATGCAGATATCATTTACCAGGTAACGGAAATGGTTAATCAAACTTTTACAAGAGTATATTTGTCAAGAAAAGATTAACCAAACTAAGGAAAATACTTTGGCCAGTTAAACTAATAAACAGGCAAATGGAGCCCCAAAATTGGTTGCGTGAGAAGGGGTCTTAGGATATGTTTATTAGATGTCTTACTGTGGGATTCTTAGATTTTTTAAGAGATGTTTTTTAGTTTTCAATTTAAAAACCGTTTTTTAAATAAGAGATAGAAGAACCGTCTTTTAAATAAGAAAAAAAAAACGTCTTTTAGCCATTTTAAAAAAGAAGGTTTAATCAAGTTAAAAACTCTATCCAAAGAGAACGAGAATAAACATGATCTAAGGCGATTGTCTTTTTGTTAACAAGGTGAGTACGTTAGCAACAACCACGACCACTCTTAAGAAAGGTGAGACGAATCATCATCGCGTGACATGGCACATTTGATTTAAATTTTAACATATTAATATATTTTATGTATCAATAATAATATATAGAGAAATACCCTAAGATAGACTTAAAAAAGTTTTTGTCACAAAAATAAAATTTAAGGAAAAAAATGACAAAAATAACATTTTTGGGGTGGGATTTTGAGGATAAGTATATGTTTATACCCCTTGGGTTAACTAATCTAGACTTAGGGTTTAGAGTTATGGGGTGGGGTTTTGGTAGTGAGGTTTAAAATTGAAAAATTAAATAAAAAATATTAATTTTTAAAAAATAAAAAGGTCTAGTTTGGTCATTTTTGTTTTTGAAGTTTATTTTTGCGACAAAAACTTCAAAAGGTGTTATTTGAAAGATTTGCCCATATTATATATGTATTTGAAAATTTAGTCGAAATATATTTTGCAAAAAAATAAAATGATATTAAAAATGATATTAGTATAATTATAAGAATTAAAAAGAAAAATAAATAGTAGTTTGAGATTTGGAATATTGAACTATTTAAGCCTTCAAAATTTGAGAGTTTAATGGTTGGTTGGAAGAACAAAAAAGTTCAAAATTTGAAGGTGTAAAAGCCTCTAGGAAAGCTCGAAGGCATTAGACCAAATGACAAAGTAGAAGAGGGAGAACATGTTAGCTTTGTACATACAAATTATTAGTCTGACTAGATAATGTATACGGAATACTATAGTTTTTACATAGTTGTGTGTGACACATATTTTTAAAATATTTTTGGAAAGATTTAACAACAGTTTCAAGAGCTCAGATGGGAAGTGTTGGACGTTTCAGTATTGTCCCCTAGCTAAAAGTCAAGCGATGACTTTACTCAAAATATCCAAAAGGCAATTTGTGGTCGTCTTCATCTTGTAGTCAAGCAACGATCAAATCCAGAACTCTGAAGAACGGAGATGGAGCCTGCCGTTCTTTCGAAGCCACATAGGTACAAGTACGACGTCTTCCTCAGCTTCCGAGCCGAAGACGATGACTTCTCAGAGCGTCTCTACAAAGCGCTAAACAAGGAGGTCCGTGTCTTCCGCTACGACAAGGAAGGCACTGAGAGCAACAAAAGCCTCTTCGCAGCCATGGAGGACTCATCTGCCTCCATAGTCGTCTTCACTCGCCACTACGCTGACTCTCGCGGGTGCCTAGATGAACTAGCTATGCTCTGCGATCTCGGAACATCTTTGGATCGTCCCATTTTACCCATCTTTTACAAGGTCGATCCCTCTCATGTCCGCAAACAGAGCGATCCTTTCGCTAATGATTTCGAACAACACGCCGAAAGGTTCAGCGAGGAAGAGGTACAGAGATGGAGAGACGCTATGAAGTTAGTTGGAAATCTCGCTGGATATGTTTACAGGTACACCATATAACTACTAGCTCCATATCTTTACTTAGAATTTTCAACGGTTTTTCCTAAGATATTTCGTATTTTATTCTCGTACCATGATTCTTATCTTGTATATTATTATTTCCAAAGTCATTTTTTCATTCGAGTTCTAACATTAAAAGTTAGACCGGTTAATGTTGTTATTCCTTTAGAGCGGTAAAGTTATGTCTGGAGCAGTTATATATCGGGACTTCGGAGACAAATAAGCATGTTGCATCTCCATGTAGATGAACTGAAGTTAAAACTTTTGTCTTTCTGTGTTTCTTTTTTTTTTTTTTTTTGCAGAGAAAGGATGGATGAGGTTGAGGTTGAGGCTGAGGATGAGGATGACATAATAAGGCTTGTGGTGGAGAAAGTTTTAGCTCAAGTGAGCAATACACCAGAGAAAGTTGGAGAATACACGGTTGGGTTGGAATCACGTGTCCATGATTTGATGAAACTTGTGAAAGTTAAATCAACTAGTGACGATGTTCAAATCCTGGGACTTTACGGTATGGGTGGTATTGGGAAGACTACACTTGCAAAACGTTTCTACAACCTGATCCTCGATAACTTTGAGGAGCACCGAGCTTTCATCTCAAACGTTAGTAAAGAATCATCAGGCCAAGATGGCTTACTCAATCTGCAACAAACTTTCATCAAGTCACTTTTCGGTTCGGTGCCTGAAATAGAAGATGTTAACAGCGGCTGGGACATGATAAGAGGGAGAGTTCGCGAGAAGAAGATTCTTGTTGTTTTGGATGATGTTGATAATGTAGACCAGGTTGATGCGTTGGTTGGTGAAAGAAGTTGGTATGGTGAAGGAAGTGTTATCATCATCACCACCAGAGATGAAGAGATTCTCCATAAGCTCTCTGTGAGCTTAAAGTATGAGGTTAACTGCTTGACTGAGATGCAGGCACTGAAGCTGTTTAGTTTTCATTCACTACGAAAAGAAGAACCACCAGAGAAGCTATTGGAGTTGTCAAAGAAGATTGTCAAGATAACAGGGAAGTTACCACTTGCTGTTGAAGTGTTTGGTTCGCATATGTATGACAAGAAGGAACATGAATGGCTAACTGAACTAGAGAAGCTTGAAAACACCCAACCAGACAAGCTTCAGGGTGTTCTGGCGCTGAGTTTCGAATCCTTGGGAGATGAAGAGAAGACAGTCTTCCTTGACATTGCGTGTCTCTTCCTTAAAATGGAGATGGCCAAAGAGGAAGTCATTGACGTACTGAAAGGTTGTGGGTATAACGCTGAGGCTGCTCTCAGTGTCCTCAGACAGAAGTCTCTTGTGAAGATATTGTCAGACAAAGACAATACTCTTTGGATGCATGATCAGATCAGAGACATGGGAATGCAGATGGTCCTTAATGAAAACCGTGAGGATCCTGAAATGCGAAGTAGACTATGGGATCGTGGTGAAATCATGAATGTATTAAACTATATGAAGGTATTTTTTCTATCTGTAACAATAGTATCATTTGTATTTTGACTTGTTTTCTCATGATAATGTGATCACAGGGAACAACATCCATCCGAGGAATCGTATTAGACTTCAAAAAGAAGTTTGCGAGGCATTCAAGTGCAGTTGAAATAGTGTCGAGCAATTTACAAAACAATCCAGGCATCAGCTCTGCGGTTAGCTACGTGAAGAATATGTTTGTCAAGTTTCCAGCAGAGGAGAAGCCTAAAACTTCTGAAATCACCATTCCTGTAGAGCCTTTTGTACCAATGAAGAAGTTGAGACTTCTTCAGATTAATCATGTGGAGCTTAAAGGAGATCTTAAGCTTCTCCCATCTGAACTCAAGTGGATACAATGGAGAGGCTGCCCATTAAAAGATGTTCCACCGGTTTTTCTTTCTGGGAAACTTGCTGTTCTTGATCTTTCAGAGAGTGGAATAAAAAGAGTCCAGAGTTTATGGTTCAAGAAGGTAAGCTTTCTTTTATCATCTACCATGGTTTTGACTTTTGAGTTAAAGTGTCACTGCTACTAAAACCCTCTCTGCTTTGCAGGAGGGTGAGAACTTGAAGGTTGTAAATTTTCGCGGTTGCCACAGCTTAGAAGCCATTCCTGATTTGTCAAACCATAAAGCTCTAGAGAAGCTTGTTTTTGAGGGATGCAAGCTTCTGGTGAAGGTTCCTGGATCAGTTAGTAATCTGAGCAAATTGCTTCAACTGGACTTCAGTTACTGTTCAAATCTTACTGAGTTTCATGTGGATGTTTCTCGACTAGAGCGTCTTGAAAAACTCTTCCTCTCTGGCTGTTCAAACCTGAGTGTGTTACCAGAAGACATTGGTACCATGACATGCTTGAAAAAGCTTCTTCTTGATGGAACCGCGATAAAGATCCTACCAGAATCCATTGGTCAACTTAAAAGTCTTGAAAAGCTTAGTCTATACGGCTGCAGAAATATTCAAGAGCTACCTGAGTTGGGAACATTGACATCACTAGAAGAACTAGATGTAAGTGATACTGCATTGCAAATCCTTCCAAGCTCTATTGGAGATTTAATAAATCTCAAGAAGCTACATATGATGCACTGCACATCCCTTACTAAGATTCCTGACACTATCAACAAGCTCAAATCATTGAAGGAGTTTTTCATCAATGGAAGTGGAGTGGAGGAGCTGCCTCTAAACCTTGGATCACTACTATGTTTGACTGAATTTTCAGCAGGAGGATGCAAATCACTGAAACAGATTCCAAGTTCAATCGGTGGATTAAATTCTCTTCTTGAACTTGAGTTGGATATGACTCCAATAGTAAATCTACCAGAAGAGACTGGTGACCTGCGCTTCATTCAGAAACTTGAACTGAGGAACTGCAAATCCCTCAAGTTTCTGCCAAAATCAATAGGAGGTATGGACACACTCCAAAGCTTATACCTAACAGGCTCTGACATTGAAGAACTGCCTGAAGAATTTGGAAAGCTTGAAAAGCTAGTACTACTCCAAATGAACAAGTGTAAGAAGCTGAAGAGGCTTCCTAACTCATTTGGAGAGTTGAAGTCTCTATACCATCTGTATATGGAGGAAACTTTGGTTGTGGCGTTGCCAGAAAGTTTTGGGAACCTCTCAAAACTAATGACATTGAAAATGCTGAAGAGACCTCTCTTTAGAAGTGATACTCAAGGTACAAGCGAGGAGCCTCGTTTCGAGATACCAAACTCTTTCTCAAATCTCACGGCCCTTGAGGAAGTGGATGCTCGTAGTTGGGGAATCACTGGTAAAGTCCCTGATGTTTTTGAGAAGCTTTCTTGTGTGAAGATACTCAACCTTGGGAATAATTATTTTCACAGTCTTCCTTCTAGCCTCAAGGAGTTATCAAATCTCAAAGAACTTATATTGTATGACTGCCAAGAGCTCACCTGTCTTCCTCCTCTTCCATGTAACTTGGAGAAGCTTAACCTAGCAGACTGCTTTTCACTGGAGAGTATATCCGACCTTTCAGAACTGACGATGTTGCAAGAACTCAACCTCACAAACTGTAAGAAAGTGAATGATATTCCAGGACTAGAGCGGTTGAAGGCTCTGAAACGGTTATACATGAGCGGCTGTAACTCCGAGTTCTCCTCTGAAGTAAAGAAAAGACTTTCCAAGGTGATTCCCACAAACTTACTCAGCATCTCAACTAGTTTGAACCTTTCTTGCAACCTTGTGAATCTCTTTCTCATTGCAGGTTTCTTTGAAAATGCTGAGGAATTTGAGCATGCCTGGAAACAAAATCCCAGACTGGTTCTCGCAAGGACCTGTCAGGTATTCAGCTCAACCAAACAGAGAGTTGAGAGGAGTCATCATTGCTGTTGTTGTGGCTGTTAACCAAGAAAGCAAAGATGACTTCCATGTGCCTGATGTGTTGGGGATTCAAGGCCAAATTTTCAAACTTAATCAACCTGTCTACAACCACACTTTGCTCCTCTCTGGAGTGCCTGAAACAAGTGATGATCAACTCCACATATGCAGATACTCACATCACCACCCAATGGTTACGTTGTTGAAAGACGGGTACACCATACAGGTGATCAAACAGAAAATGGCAATCAAACAAGACGTTAAGCTGAAGATGCATGGGATCCATCTGGTTTACGAAGGGGATGATGATTTAACAGGTAAAGAAGGTGACTGTTTAAACGAGACACTGCAAACCGTTTCTCAGAAACTTGCCAACTTTTTCAGCTCCAAAGAAGAAGGTGAATCTAGCTCACAAGGTGGTTTTACTGTTACATGACATGCTACCACAGAGAAGTTAAGAAACTGCACTCAAACCGGTGCTAATACATAAAAAAAAAAAAAAAAAAAAAAACAAAAATGTGTTGTTCATATTTGGAGACATGGTGTGTTTGGCTTTTGTGTTTTTCTTTTTCTTTTTCCTCCTTGAAAAACTATTCTCAAGCTTGTTTGCTTCTTTAACTTTGCTTTTACAATCAATATAAAAAAAAAACAAAAAGAGGAGACTCTTGTTTCCCATGATTTCCTGAGCATTCTTTAAGAACACTGGCACGGTTAAAAAGTAAGAACAGTGGGAGAAGTAACAAAGAACAGAACTTAAATTTGCAGTGTCACCAAGATTTAGAGATGTGGTAAAAAAACCTCTTAAGAAACAAAACATTAGTAACCATTTTTTGTTCTCCCAAAAAAAGAACAAATTAAATAACGAATAAGTATATATTAATGTCGACTTGGCATATGTATACTTGTCAAATGTACAACTGAAGTTAATCTCAGAACCCAACCAGAAAGAAACAAGTCATTCTTGTTGTTGCCTCTGCCAAGGCAAGTAGCCAGTCACTGGATCAGCAAAACTCGATAAAACCAAATCCTTCAAACCAGTATCCCACACTTCACAGAACCGCCTTCTCCAATCCACCGGTTCAATAGCCTCTGTCCCTAGCCCAGGAGCTCGGTCTTTAGACCCTTGGTTCTGATTCTCTCGCCAGTCCACAACATAAGTAGCCACTCTCCTCTGAAACTTTGCTTTAAAAGTGTCCCACATTTGGTACTTGTAATGATTCACCACCGCAACACTCTCCACCAAACTCACATGCCCTATTCCTTCCCTCATCTGAAAATGATGTACTTCGTTGAGCAACGAGCTCGTTAGCAGTTCTGGTCGGATTATAGACTTATGTCTCTCGGGGTATGCTTGTCTACAAGTGTAACCTACCGTCACGCCTTGTAATGGAATCGAAGTTAAACCGGACGGACCGTAGCTATGACATTCGGTTCTGATCTCTCCAACCATATCCCACGACGTGTAATTAGAAACAAGAGAGGCTAAAGCGTTTTTGCTAGGTAAGCCTTGAGAGTGATGCGTAGGGAAGTAGTAGAACTCGTCCACGTCGAAGAACCCGACCCAGTTGCATTCATCTTTGGCCCTAACCGCGCAATGAGAGAAACCAGCTTCTTGTGTCTTGATCCATGGCCAAACGTGTCGGCTCACATTGTAACTCTCAGAGTTAAGCAACCTGATCTCCTCTTCTATGTCGTCGTCGCTGTTGTTGTCGTAGATAAACCAACGTTCGACACCTAGCCACGAGTGATACATTATCCATTCACGTAAAAACGGAGCTTGGTTCCATAGCATTGTGCAAACACAAAGCTCATGCTTCACCTTCACACCACTCTTGTTCTTGATCGAATCTGAACCGTAGACTCTCGCAACGGATGGTAAAGCAGGCGTATATCTTCCTCTAGGATCCACGTGGATTACACTCACTCGAAACGGCTCTAGATTTAGCTTCAAACTCTCGGGCAAAACACACCTCACAACTTCTTGCGCTGCAGCAAGAGCTTGCGTGACCAACACTTCAAGACTTCTTGTCTCAAATTGACATTTGTAGTTAGAAGGATCTGACTCCTTGTGAGGTCTTCGAGTCAACCCTTTGACAAACACAACCACCGTGCCACCGTCGGCGTCAACCACCGCCTCGTAACTAACTTTTGACCAATCATGAACCTTCTCATCGCGAAAACTCTTCTTCTTCAAATCTCCACGGAATTGGACATCAACAGATGAAGAATAGTTCAAAGGAGCGTTAGGGCACCGAACTATCGATCTAAACTCATCGAGTTCGTCACTATAAGTCGATGGCAACATCAAAGTCTCTTCCTTTCTTCCTCCATGATAAACACAAACTATGTCTTTCACACCTTTCTCGATTCTACTCGAGAGAATAAGCAGAAGATAGTCTGGGAACTGGACTCTGTCTTCAACTCTTAACGGAGGGATTAATCTACCGTGAAACGAACGCTCCATTGAAAATAAGAGGGAGAGAGCAGGAACACGAAGAGACGGTCTCAGAGAATCCGAACGGACTGAGATACGGTTGGAGGATAAGAAGAAGAGCAAGACGAAGAAGCAACATAGGCATATGGTTAGATACCTTAGAGACAAGAACTGTGGTTTTGGTTGCTGCTGCTGTCTGTTCCGAACTTTCCTCTTCTTCACATTCTCGTACTCCATCTTCTTCTTCGCTCTCCACTTAAGTTATATAAAAATCGAAACTTTTTCTTCTGGGTGGGAACAGAACACGGTGATTTAAATTAATAACTGATATTTAACTCGGGGGAAGAGATCTGGTGTTTGCGCCGGCCGACAAAAGTACTTTGTTTCTTCTTCTTTTGTAAGAGAAGTAAAGAAGAGGAATTTATAATTTAGTAATTTATTTTCTTAAATAATCGTTTGTGATGAGTTGCGTTGCGTCGTTCTCAATTAAATATTGGAAGCCACCGATTAAGTACTTAGAGCATCTCCATTTAAGGATCCCGTTCCTTAACTTTTTTTTATTTTATTTTTTTTATTTAAAAAAAATTAAAAAAGAAAAAATTAAAAATCAACCAATCGTGGACCGCTACGTGTCAGTGAGACCCACAAAACAATGTAAGGAGCGGTCCTTAAATAAGGGTTTTTAGGAGTGGTCCTTAACAAAAGTAATGGGACCCACCACTACTTTTTGCTAAGGACCCCTCTAAGTACCTCCCAATGGAGGTGCTCTTAGTAATCATTACCTCGCCTTTTGGGGTAAGTTAATTAATTTAAGGAGTTTACGTCATTATCTAACGGCTTAATGATTTGTGCTAGTTTATTAAGAGCAACATTATCCCTATGAACTTTTAAAATTCTTTAGGTTTTTTTTTTTGGTTTTTTTTTAAAAATAAAAAATTAAAAACAAGCCATTTACGGGTCGTCACGTGTCAGTGGAACTCGCGAATAGTGTAAGGACCAAACCAAAAAATCTCTTAATTAAAATTTTTTTGAGGTGTTTCTTAGTAAATGTGTGGGATTCACACCCTTAAAAACCACCCTAAGGACTCTAATAATGTTGGTCTTATGAATGCGAGAAAGGTGATGTCATTAGTTGTGCAACTCGTGTCCAGATACAACAACGTGGACCATTCTGGAATTCTTTTAATTTTTTTTAATGTTTTGGGTTTGAAAAGAAAAAGAGAGATGTATGATTCATTCTCTGACAGTTGTGTTGCGTGGTCTTGTAGTTCTTTGACGGAAATCAATATCAATTGTTTTCAAAGATTCGCCGGAGGAGTTTGACCAAACTTGTTGGCACAAAGCATGATTGTGATTGAGATTGAATTATCAAGGCTGCTTATGTGATTAACTAAACAATTGGTCGGTGTGGAAAAGTATGATTGATGAGTTTAACTAGTATTAAGGTCACAACGTAATTATATATTTCAGTATAATTTTATAGATTATCTCATTCCTTAATACTATATTATATACGATCTTTAATTTGTACTTCAGAAGTTAACACATGTCTGGTTCGATTGGTAAAACAAAACTTGGTGAAGATCACGTTTTTGTCACTCATAAGTATGTTCGACAACAAACTCATCACTATTTCGAAATATAAATTAACAATATATTTTTAGATTGCCCTTTGTTCGTTAATTTACAATGCAACGTAGAATGTCTATTTTATTAGTGATGCCTCTTATTTTTAAATAAAAATATCAGCTTCCTTTGTCTTATTACACAAAGTAGGTCTCGATGATTATCAGTTTGTGACGCTGAAGGTGATTGCTCTTCATCCATCTCGCGTTGCCGACCTCAAAAGTTGGTTCATTCGATCGGTGAGTTTGAAAAAGAACACAGCGTTTTGCTTAGGTTATACTACCTCCGTTTCGATTTAGTTGTCGTTGTAGAGATTTTTTTTTTGTTTCAAAATAAGTGTCGTTTTATAATTTCAATGCAAAATTTATTAGTTTTATCTATTATTCTATTTTTCTATTGGTTAAAATGTGGTTAGGTGTATAGGTAATTGTGTTTTTATCTAGAAAATATGTAAAATTAAATGATTTTTTAATCTGCGTGTAAAAACCTAAAACGACAAGTAAAACGAAACGGAGGGAGTATGTAGTAAAGTGCTTTTGTCTTGTGGTTTTTGAGATATTTTGTTGTTTAGTTTGTCGTATATAACCGACATCAGGTATTTCATTTCATCTTTTAATCTATCCTTGAGTTTGATTTGTGTGTTTTGTGATTAATATTGTATTCGTTATGCAATATGTACATCTAACAAGTTCTGAAGAATCATGAAAAAAATGAAAGAAAGTGGGATGAATTAGGAATGTAATGTATGAAAGTATGGGACCCAACAATATTATGCAAAACAAACATGGTTTGTGTAACTGGAGTGGTGATTTTATTTTAATCGTATATATTGATTGATTCTGCAATAATAAGTCATAATAAAAAGAAGAAAGGTTGCCAAATTTGGAAATGAAGAACGTGGAGATTAGGTATAGGATTAGTGGGGAGTTGCTTAAAATCGCTGGAATCATGTTCCTTTGTTCTCTCCCTCATTTTTCTTTTTATATATGTATAAGATTGTAACTAATGATTGATGTACAAGAAAAACGAGAAGAGAGGAATGTGCCTTCCATTACAATTATACATCCATATTATTTTTTTATTCCTCTTCTTGTTTGTTATTCGTGTTGGGCTCTTCTTTTCTGAATGATTAACAATAATACCAATAAATCCAGCAACATTCTTCTTTCCGTTCTCCCAGCTTTTGTTTTTTCTTGTTTATCACTTCTTATATCTTCAATTATAGCATATATAATTTGTTCATCCACCACATGCAAATGTTATTATCCGTAATTAGTGAAACAACTCATCAGAGACAAAATCAAAATATAGTAGCTAGCCCACGGCGTATGCAGAGAGTAATGATGATCATACGTATGTATATTGCACACAAAACATTTGATGATCAAACCAGAACAGCTGAATATGGTAGCTTTCTCAACTAAAGAAGCTGGAACCAACAAGCATCAAATTACCTGCGCCCTTGCAAAGACAAGAGTTGGATCAACCCTGACATTGCCGAGTTGGAACCGATGAGTTTTAGTTATTTTCAGTTTAATATCCCTGAGGGGATCACGAATTTTGTGTGTGTGCGCGCTTTAAGTCTTTTTAAACGTATAATCTATTATTATAAAGAAGAGCTTGTCTCTCTTCTTATGCTGCCATGTCACTAAATAGATAGAGGAGGAAGTGACACGTGTTTAACTCTGTTTAGTTTAGTGTGTTTTCGTTTGGATTCTATTTGGGTTTTCTAGAATTAAATCGAATGGGCTTAGGTAGTTAGTTATTTGGGCTTCTGAAAATCAATAACCTAGCTCCATTGTCACTTCATCGTCTTTAACGATGGCAACCCTCCAGTTGTAGGGTTCCTCCTGTTTCTAGCTCTATTTTGTTAATGGAGTTTCGATAGGGTGATATGAGATGAATCTTGATGACGTATCCTTGGACCAATATATCGTCATGTCGTTTCGTCTAGATTTATTCTCTCTCAAAACCGTTACAGGGTGCATTGAACATTGCCATAACGACCTCATTAACTCCTTCTACCTACTCCAACCACGATTCCTCATTCGATGTATCTTCCCTCTCCTTCAGGCGGTGGATCTCTTTATAAAAAGGTGAGTCTTAGTCCCGTAAACAAATCATTCTGTAACAAACAATGAAGAAAAAATTATTCGTTTTTCCGTTTTACATTGCGAGTCAAGCTCACTTCTTTTCCAAAAATGCTCCGAAGACTAATGGGACTCCACGCCGAAGAGATTCTGCAAACAGCTGTTTACTCCTTCGTCCCCCGTAAACACATCAGAGATGTTCTCTCGAAGCGGCATGGCTCAGTGAAGCCAAACTCTGCGACAATCCTTGAAGGTAGTGAAGCGGAAGGAAGCCGAGTGGGTTTGGATACGAGCTTTGGATTCTCCAACAGTTTCCCTAGCAAGTACGAACTTGGTGATGCATTTGGTCGTGACCATTTTGGACACACTTCTGCTGCTAAGTTTATGAAAGGTGATAACGAAAGACAACAAGTCTGGGTAAAAGTTTTTCCCAAAACAAAGGTTAGTGCTTTTTGATTTAATGTCTTCTGGTTCAGTTGTAATGATGATGAGATCTGTTAGATTTTTTGTAATTTGTTGTGTAGATGTGCAGAGAGAAGTGAATATTTTAAGAGCTTTGTCTGATCATGACAACCTTCCTCATTTCTATGATGCATATGAGGATCATGATAATGTCTATATAGTGATGTAGTGATAATGCAGGCGATTTGTTGTTTTAGGCTATGTGAAGGAGGAAAGCTTTTGGATAAAATACTCTCAAGGTAAGGGAACAATACACTTTAGACGTAGGATTGTGTGTTCTATACTGAACTTGGTGATCAGTTATGTGCAGAGGTGGGAAGTATACGGCGGAGGATGCAGAGACTGTTATCATACAAATATTGTATGTGATTGCATTTTGTCATCTCCAAGGTGTTGTACACCATCTCAAACCTGAGGTGATTAAAAGACTCTTTACTTCTGCTTATACATCTGATACTTAAACCTGTTTGCTTCAGAATTTTCTGTTTACCTCAAAGAATACACCTCCGAATTGAAGGAAATAGATTTTGGTTTTGCCAGATTCTGAGGCGAGAACCAACTTATAAGATTGAATTTTAGGTAAGAGTCAGTTTTTTGGATATCTCTCTCTCTCTCTCTCTCTCTCTCTCTCTCTCTATGAGGGATGATGAAAAAAAAGAAGCTTAAAGCTTTATAACATCGAATTGAAATTCATCATTAACCCCTAGATATTATTTGCTAATCTGTGTCATCGTTTTATACCAAGTTTCAACTTTTGGTTTTGGCTCCAGAGTCCAAGAAAGGCAAATTAACATTTACCATCTCGACAAGCAGCATAGAATGTTGAGAACGAATCAATGCAACTCATGAAGTTTTAAGCAAATTGTGTAAATTTCTAATTTTGTTGATTTGTCACTTCTTATATCTTCAATTATAGCATATATAATTTGTTCATCCACCACATGCAAATGTTATTATCCGTAATTAGTGAAACAACTCATCAGAGACAAAATCAAAATATAGTAGCTAGCCCACGGCGTATGCAGAGAGTAATGATGATCATACGTATGTATATTGCACACAAAACATTTGATGATCAAACCAGAACAGCTGAATATGGTAGCTTTCTCAACTAAAGAAGCTGGAACCAACAAGCCTCAAATTACCTGCGCCCTTGCAAAGACAAGAGTTGGATCAACCCTGACATTGCCGAGTTGGAACCGATGAGTTTTAGTTATTTTCAGTTTAATATCCCTGAGGGGATCACGAATTTTGTGTGTGTGCGCGCTTTAAGTCTTTTTAAACGTATAATTTTATATATAAAAAAAAGTTTACAAGATATATAATGAACAACTACAAGGGATATGATAGGATAACTAAAAAAGTTAGCTTCGAAAAATTGCTTATTCCATCAATAATACAGTTGTATAGTTAATAAAGAAACACCAGATAAATAGATAACCCACAACAACGTACAAACCCGAAGTTATAACCAGTTCATTGATAAGTCCCGGGTGTGCCTTAACTAGGGGCTTATCTTACATTTATCGCTGGATTCATCGACTTTGTAGGTGCATGTCTGATTATTGCTTCCTACAATTGCTGTGGCAAATTTGATTCAAGAAAAGGTGAATGTTACATTTTAAGCCTTTTAACAAAAAAAACCAAGGTTTCTACATATAATTTTAAAATTACTTTTAAAATAATTTTAAAATTGGGAATCACCAAAACCATGTTCAAATAGACAGTAATTGGCTTTACGGAGACGCAAAGCAATATTTAAAATATAATTTTAATTTAGATTTTTTTTATATGTAAATTCGAAACATATTCAATATAGGGAAAAAGTATATTCAATATTTTTATCTTGTTTATAAATATATATATATATATATTTAAACGAGATCTTATTGTAAAAATATAATTTGTTAGTACTTTTGTGGGGTTTGGGATTTGGAACTCTTGTATTATCGCACATTTCATATTACACTTGCCGGTTATATACGAATCAACAAAGCTCGAATAATATTAATAGCTTTGTTTATCTCTTAACTTTAAAATTATTTGCTAAACTTTTCCAATTACAAATCAAAGTAGTTTTGTGATAATGTTATTGCCGCATCACCTTCCAAGTTCAAACTTGCATCTGTATGTTGCTTAAACGTGATCTCTCTGATGAGCACTGATAAAACGTGCTGATAATTATTTTGTTTAGATTCGTGTACATTAGGTTTCGTGGTGTAGTTGGTTATCACGTCAGTCTAACACACTGAAGGTCTCCGGTTCGAACCCGGGCGAAGCCATTTATATGTTTTTTTGTCCCCCATAGACTTTTAATGGGCCTAACTCGGGGGCTCAGAGACAGTTACAAATCCATTAGGCCTCTTATCAAAGCCCCCTCCTGCTTTGGAACAACAATGAAAATTAACTTCATTCAGTTAGGTACCATAGAATATCTTTTTAAAAAAAAAAAAAAAAAAGATATGTCAATATTAATTTCATCATTCTTCAACATGATTTTTGTTATTCTTAAACACGCGCATCAATCCCACAAAAATTAAGATTTTTATTACTCTTAAACACGCGCACCAATTAGTTGCTAAGAGCATCTCCATCAGTTAAGGACCCCTATGGGTCCTTAACTTTTTTTTATTTTATTTTTTCTATTTAAAAAAAATTAAAAAAAAAAATTAAAAACCAACCAATCGTGGGCCGCTACGTGTCAGTGGGGCCCACAAAACAGTGTAAGGAGCGGTCCTTAAATAAGGGTTTTTAGGAGTGGTCCTTAACAAAAGTGGTGGGACCCACCACCACTTTTTGCTAAGGATCCCTCTAAGAGCACCCCCATCAAAAGTTTAGATGGGGGTTCACACACTTTTCAACACAAAAAAAATATTAAAATAACAAAATCCTATAATCCCCTATCTCCTAAAGCTCTCTTTAGTGATCCCCTCTCTCCTAAGGTTCATCACTATAGCGCGGGCTCCACGACACGTGGCAGCCCGCGATTGGTCTATCTTTTTTTTTTTTTTTTAAAATAAAAAAGAAAAACAAAAAAATTTAATAATAAAAAAATGAAAAGATGAACCCCATGGGGGGTTCATTGGTGTGGATGCTCTAAGTACCTCTCAATGGAGGTGCTCTAAGTATATCAGCTGATTATAGTTAACCTCTTTCTATATTCTACTCCGCGGCTGATTTATTTTTTAATTAAAAAAAATATTTTTGGTGACTCATCAAGTGTTGAAAAAATCGTCAAATTCTCTTGTTTTATAGTTAAGAGGCTAAGGCCATCTGCATTAGGAGTTTTAAAGGGGTTCAATGGGGGGTTCACACGCTTCCCAAGATGAACCTCCCTCCCAAAAGTTCCCCACCATGAACCTGTATCAACACTGTAGCGCGGGCCCCACGACACGTGGCGGCCCGCGATAGGCCCGTTTTTTTTTTTTTTTAATAAAAAGGAAAAAGGAAAATTTTAATAATAAAAAAATAAAAATGTGAACCCATGAGGGGTTCACTAATGGAGATGCCCTAATGAAAGATTCTATGGTGAAAAAAGTAACACGAGTGGACTTAGGTACAAAAATCTAGTTGAAGCAACTTGCATTGAACCTTCTCTATATAAACACAATTCATCAATAGAGAACTATAATCAAACCCACAAAACATATACTACTTATTTTTATTTATCAAAGAGAGAGTGAGAATGGTGGCATCCACCGGATCTTTTTCGTTTCCAACACGAAAGAGTTGTTATTCTGGGGAGCTTGACATTAAGTCTCCGGCTGACCGATTCATGAAACATTATATTAGAGTGCACAATAACGTCTCAGGCATATATATTTCATCTCTTTCAAGTTACATTCATGAACCCTTAATTAATTGCTTTATTATAAACAGTGGGGGAGTTGCGGTTCATAGTCAATGATATTGATTGGGAGCAAAGAACAGTGACAGTACACATAACTGGGAATGTAATCTCAGAACACCACAAGATGATCAAAGCAACACTCACCACCATTCCTATGGGAGAGTTGTTACCAAGCTGCGTCGTGTGGACCGTCGTGTTCGAGAAGAATAGCCTTAACATCCAAGATCCAGAGCAGATCACAAGCCCTCTAAAAAATCTCATCGAGAAGATTGACCGGAACCTTTATCAACAGGATAATAAGATGAACTCCATGTACGTTGACTCTTCTGCGGTCGAATGCTTTAAAGCTATCTACGAAGCATTTAAAGATGATGGTAACGCTTTTACATCGATTTATCATTTACTTCATATTCATAAATTTAAAACCTAGTTTTTGTTTTGCAAAAGCTGACGTGGATATCAAGGCTGAGGATTGGGACAAGAAGACAACTACGTTGAGTTTGAGGAGCACTCATGTCTTCATGAAGAAATTTAAGATTATCAAAGTAACCATCACTGTTACTCCTCATCATGAAGGCGATGACGGTAGCCTCCTCCAATGGCTCTTAGAGATTGATAATGGTGGCATCACTCGTTTTGTATTTCCAGATATTCGTAAGATGATCAAGAACAAGCTTCGGAAATAAATATGGTATAAAATCTTAAGGTTCATCTACATATAGAACCGTCTAAATAAAAATGGGGCTATATCTATGTATTTATCTTTGTTTATATGCATGAGTCTCTTATGATAGTTTGGTATTTGGGGACGTATGGACCTCGTAATGCTATATGAATAATATATCAATTTGCATATTATTGTTGGACCTATGATTAAATATTATTAAAAGGTAATTTTAATCTGCATTTTTGCACCAAAAAAATATATTAAAATCCGCATTTTTGTACGTGAGATATATGTCACTCACCCATTAATTGAGGATCTGAAAAACATGTCGAAAGACTAAATGATTTATCATTGACCAATAAGTTAAAAATAAAAGTATAGTAACTGAGAATCTTTAATACATAAGAAAAAAAAACTTGAATGAGAGATCAAAGGATGCCAAAAAAAAGAATGAGAGAGTCAAATGTGCAGATAGAAGCAAAGCAAAATAATTATACCTAGCTTTTTTTACAGAAGCGACATGGATATTGGTAATAGCTATTATCCATAGTTTATGTTTGGCAATTTAAACATATAATATGAAAGTTAAATAACAGATATTTAGAATGGGGCTTTATTCAATTTGTTATTTGTAATGTTTGCAATTTGTGTTAAAGACATTGGATACTCCTATCATTTTTTTTTTATTTCCGGTTGGTAAATTGAGTGTCCAGTTAATGACATTTTAGTCACAAGCACTTCAATTGGTAGTCAAATTTGCATGTGTTTACATCATCATTTTAAGTAACAAAATGCAATCAGTTAGGTTACGTATATGGTATGGTTCCAATTAGTTGCTAGATTAAGGAGATCTATCAATTAAGTGCGAAAACTATATACATACTTTCAACGTAAAAACCCGAAATTGATCAATCTTGAAGAAAACCAAACTTTTGGTGGATCATGAACGATTCAGCAAAAGTTCATGTATAAATCCATTTATAGTAAAAATATATCGGATCCATCTTCGAAAAATTGAATAACTAACCAAAAACCCATGTGAAAGATCTATAGGAATGTCCAACGACGAACTTTTCTGGAACTGGATTGGGTCCAATAATATCTAGAATTCTTTTTTAGAAAATGTCTAGAATCTTTCCCGAGGAAAAAAACTAAAACTAGTTAGCTCACAAAAAATCCTGGTGTGTGTTTTAAATTTATCGTCATGTAATGGTAATTAAATCTGTATGTATTCTTTTAGTTACAGTTTTACTTACTTTCTGTTATTTTTTATATATAGTGATAAAAATGTATATTTTGATATTATTTCAATACCTATTTCTGTTCAGTTTAATTTACTTCATTGTTTTGTTATTTGAAAAGTAAGAAATAGTTTTTACAGATGGATACTCATATAAGTAGCTAAAATTAATAAGTTGAATGATCTGAATATTTGCTAATGTTTATTTCATGATACTCATTAGCTAAAACTTATCTCCGTTCATTGAATTAGTAACAACTATAAATTTTTAAGAAGAAGAAAAAAAGTTAACACTCTTTCTATATTCTTCATTTTTAAGAAAAACTATTTTTTCGTGACTCATGAAGTTGTGATATGAACAATCCGTCAAATTTGCTTGTTCTGTTGTTATTATAATTTCTAGTTAAGAGACAAATTAGTGAGCACAAATTCTCATCTCCGGTGGAACATCAGTTTCACCGAGCGACTCACAAAAGCATGCATATGATACATCCATCCCACTACACATGTTTTCGTCAAAAGTAACATACTTATCTTATCTTGATTAGAAATCAAACAAAACAAACTAAAAACCTTTTTTAGAAAAAATGTCTGCCACCACAAGATTTGTAGTAACAAGTGCCTAATTCATAATATTTAATGTTACATTATTTGTGAAAATTATACTATATTATTTTAAGAATCCAAATATATAAATTTATGATATTTTATATATTGAAATCAAATATCTCCAGATCATTTTAAGCATTATATCCTAGCCTATAGCAGCTACTATCAAGTATGTATACCATAAATATTATATATATATATATATTATATATATATATATATATTATATATATATATATATATAATTCAAACATTGTACTAAATTGTTATCATAAAATTATAGATACCTGGTTAGAAATCAGTCAATTAACTATGACGCTAATGACTTTTATACAAATCTTCCGGGAAGCTTGACCTAGAATCTCCGGCAGTCGAATTCATTGAACATTTAACCAGAAAGAGAAATCATGTTTCATTCTCTTTTGCTGCCGGTAAAATGATCAAATTAGGCCTAGGCACTCGGTCATCGGTTCAGATCTTGTCGGATCCAAGTTCTTTGAATCTTAGATATTTATATTTAATAGAATAATTAAAATTTATCAGTTCGGGTTAGGTTTGTATTATATTGGACTCAAATCAGTTTGGATATTAGATAGCTAGACCCAATAAAGTAAATATAATTTATCAGTTTGGGTTTGATTAGGGTCCGGGATAGGTTCATTCGGATCAAACCCAAAAAAATATCCAAAAACATAAAAATACCTGAAAATATTTAAATACCTAAAAATATTTTAAAAAAATTATTCAGAATCTGATCCGTAAAAAATGAAAAAATATCCGAAATTTTATTTGAATAACCAAATTAAATTTTTTTAAAATCTATAATTTTACCCGAAATTGAAAACTATACATGAAAATCCAAACCAAAATACTTAAAAATATGTAATACCAAAAATACACTGAAATACCCCTATATACTTAACATATACGTACTAGAAGTTTCGAGTATTTCAGGTAATCCATCGGATCTCGGGTTCGGATCGGATCCAAAATCCGCGGGTCCTCTGTAACAAAATCTAATGAGGTAAAATGGCATATTACCAGTACGCGATCCAAACTAGTTTTTCGAGTCGATTTCAGTTTAGATTTTCGGGTCTGGATAAAATACCCATGCCTAGATCAAATCTTCCAGTTTTCATTTCATGTTTCTTGATCATCAATCAAAACCCCTAATTAATTGCTATTTTTTCTGTGTACTGGACTTTAGGTTCCAAGTCGAGCCGCAGGATTCGGAGACGAGAACAGTGACCATGAGTATACTTGGGAACCTAATCTCCGGAAGCTACAATAATAAAATGTTCTTTTATGTTTTCCTTTCTCAAAATAATTATTTAAGAAATAAATTCGATATTGAAGCAGCTATTGTTCTTTTATGCATTTACGTAATAAAATGTTCACGGCTTTAAAAAAAATCATTCAACTATTCTTCTTCTGTTCACCTATATTTTATATTTACACTAATTTGTTTTCACTTGATTTGTCTCTTTTCTTTCACACAAAGTGTCTAACCAAAACATTAAGAATAAACAGGAAAACAATTTATAGGAATAAAATTTTATAGATGACGAGAAATGATTACTTTTATCATATTTAATAAAAACAATATTATTTTATATTTTTTATAAAAAAAGAATGAAAGTTTAGTTTTTGTATATGGTAAAAAAATTTAAGAACATTAAAGAATGCATTTTCGTCTTTATTCATTGGTCACTATTCATATCCAAAGATTGAAATAACGTGCGTATATACTTAATGAGTAGTTTTGTTACCCCAACATCGAAGAACTGAGAGAGTTTCATAGTGAAATGTTGTGAATAAGTACATTTCACTCTAACGCAGTTCAATCACGCAGCGGTGTGGTGAATACAGAATCTAAACTGTTCAAAAGGTTCCTCAGCAAAGTTTAAAGATCATAAGAAAATTTCTCAAATTAATTTAAATTTGAAAAGATTTTCTCATGAATCCTCCAAGTTTTCTTAGAAACTATCAGCCAATGAGTTCATCTCGGTCTCTAAACAGGTCCAGCAGAGAATGAAAGCCAAACTATAAAGGAACAACAATTGACACAAGCAGTCACTACGCAAGCACTGGCAGAGAGAATTTCACTTAAATTCTTACGAAACTTTTTTGACTGTGAAACGTAGAAGCAATTGTGTGAAAAGAAGGTTTACATATCGGTTGATGACTGATGGTATGATCCGAGATCATCAAGAAAGAGACCGGTTTTGAACATCTTTCTTGGTGACTCCGCTACTTGTTAGATACGGTTCAAAGCCGTTAGAATGAAGGCAACAGTCAACAGAAGTTTCATCTGTTTGTAATCTTATTGCTATTATTATTATTTCAATTTCACACCTCAATTGAATAATCACTCAGCTACAAGTTAACTAGTAATGATTGTGTCGGATATTACTATTATAGACTATAAATATAAAGACATCGGCCCATGAAGTGATAACCTATTGTCTTTAAAGTCATGATCATAAAGTTCCCTTCACTTAAATACAGTTCAACCTAAAACTAATTGATGATAAGTGGATTAACCTATCTATTTGTGTCTTTGTTGATGATTCATCTATCAATAATAATAAAACATATTCAATTTTATTTGCTTATAAATAGTCTAAGTTAGATCATTATATTTAACTAACTTTCCTATAATTTTTATTTATATCTAACTTTATTATTATTAAATATATATACTAGTCTAAAGTTAAGGAACAAATAACTAATCTTTTTTTTTGTCATAAATAACTAATCTATTGTTTAAAAAATAATGAATTCATTTTATATTAACACTAAATTTAAGTACCTAATCCATTATATTTTATTTATTAATATAAAAAATTATATATACTTAGTAATTCCGAGACCATTAAGAAAGAGACAGTTTTTGAACATCTTCCTCCGTTACTCCACTTCTTGTTAGATACGGTTCAAAGCTTTTAGAATGAAGGCAACAGTCAACAGAAGTTTCATCTGTTTGTAATCTTATTGCTATTATTATCAACTTACACACCTCAATTGAACAATCACTAAGCTACAAGTTATCTAGTAATGATTGTGTGGGATATAAAGACAGCAGCAAAGTCATTTATCCCATGAACTGAAGTGATAACCTATTGTCTTTAAAGTCATGATCATAAAGTTCCGTTCAGTTATATAACATCTTCACTTGAATACAGTTCTAACGCTCTGGTTATTAACTGTCTTTGAAAGATTCACAACTACAACTTAGATCAGAGTTTCATAACCAAAATACAATCTGATGTTTCTCTTGGCAAACTCTTGGTCTTAAGTTAAAAAAAAAAAAAAACACTTGTTGGTCTTTCTCTTTCTTGATTGTTATTCTTTCTTTGTTCGGATGCTCAATGATGTCGATGTCTTCACGATTTTATCGCATCCTAGACTCCTAGTCTTGTTTGGAGAAAATTTGATCTTCTTATATTCCCCCTTAAATTATACTTTCTATGTTTTAATTCATATCAATACCATGAATGACTAATGTTTCTTCACTTTGTGCTTCGATTTTGGTATGAGGCCGAAGATGGGCCGCGACCAAAGCGATTTAGACCCACAAGTATGAAAATACAAAATTAACTTTAAATTTAAAATTTTATTACTAAACTTAAGATTTTAACATTTAATTTTACATTAAGATAAATTTGGGTTTGGTGCTTGTGGAAAGAAATATCCAAAAACGGTCATAAAAATCTGGATTTGGTTAGTTTGACCAGAAAGATCCAAATTATTGGAAACTTATTTGGTCAAAGAATGAAAAAAACTGTCTTTCCTAAAAATGTTAGTTTGACTTTAACAGTAATGGTAAGTTGGATTTTCTTTAATTGACAACAAATTATAAGAAAATTGAGGATAACATATAAGATTTTGACTGGTATAATTTATATGAAATTAGCTTGAAATTCATTGACTCTTTTAAATCAAATAAATTATAAGAGTCTATCATATGTAAAATTTTAAATATTACTCAAATAATTAATTAAATAAATAATAAAATGAATGAAATATTATAATTAATAACAATAAATTTCAAAATATTTTAATATTTAATAGAGATATGTTTAATATCTAATATTTTAGTAAAACATTTAAAATCAATTATTTAATAACAAAGGACTACAAAATCAAAAATGCTTTAAAAATTTCTTATTTATAACAAAATTTGAAGATAACTAATGTTGCAATCGGAGAACAAATAAAATGAGCATGTTAATACCCGGCTTGCTGAACGACGTAGCAGAGTTGTGCCTCTCGCGAGTCCCGCACTCTGAGTTTCGAACCATTTCTAAGGTGTGTTGGCGATGGAGGAGATTCCTCAGGAGCGAGCATTTCGCGACCGTTCGAAAGATTACTGGGTCGATGGAGGAGTTTATGTGTGTTCTAGTGGATGACATGTACTGGGAAGTTTTTGACTGCTCCGGTAACAAACTGGGACGAATCCCTCCCGTCCCTGGGCCTTTAAAGTGTGGTTCTGGCCTTGCGGTATTAGATGGTGGAAAGATCGTGTTCATTGGCGGAAAATATAATGTCCGACGATCAGAGGTCCGAGGATTGAAGGTCCGAGGATTGAATGTTCGAGAATCTGCGTTCTCTAACGCTGCTTCGGCCGATGTTTACGAGTTCAATCCTGCTACCAACAGGTCTGAATCTGCCTTGTCAATTTTTACATTACCTACTACATCAGGATTCTTGAGGCGTTTTTTTGTGGTTTTTATTAAGCTACATGAATTTTCAACCTAAAACTAATTGGTGATAAGTGGATTAGCCTATCTATTTTATGAAATCTCTCTCAACTTCGTTGGAGCCTTTGTCTTTAATAGTTTTCTTCTTTGATGAAAACAGGTGGAGAAATCTGGCCAAAATGAACATACCGCGTCACCGCTTTGCATATGCTATAGTGGACGGCCTTTTGTATGTGATCCGAGGTTATTCTGCAGATGATGTTAGCATTCTCAACTCTGAAGTATACAACCCGAAAAATAACAAATGGAGCCTCATGGATTGTCCATACCGTCCCGGCTTTCGTGGCTTCGCATTCTCCTTCAATTCCAAACTATTTGTCGTAGGTGGGAATAATAAGAGCTGAGCATATATTATATAGATTCCGAATTAAACTTTCTTGCATAATTTGAAGATGATCATCATTTTCAGGCAATGGATCAACGTTCATTGACATATATGATCCCAAAACAAAGATATGGGAAGAGTTAGACTCCGGGCAAACATTGTCGGTGTACTCCTACACTGTTGTTAGGAACAAAGTGTATTTCATGAACATGAACATGTCCGAAATGGGAGTGTTTGATCCAGAGAAGAATTCTTGGAGCTATGTGTCTGTGCCTCAGGGTTATTTCAGGTCAAGTCTAGGGAAATGGAACAATAAGATTATCATGTTTTCACACAAATTTAAGGCCTTTAGCGGTGACCTTGATAAAGAGGACGTGACTGAGTGGAAACGCACACCGATTATACTATCTGGTTATGAAGCCACTAGCATTCTCATCAACATTTGATTTTGCAAAATGTGTGTAACGTTCTGGGGTTGTCAGCTTCGTGTCTTTGTTGATGATTCATCTATCAATAGTATTAAAATATAATTATTATTTTTATTTACTTACAAACAATCTACGTTAAACCATTACATTTAACTAGTTTCCCTATAATTTTTATTAATATCTAACTTTATTATTATTAAATATATATATTAGTTTAAAATTAAAGAGCAAATAACTAATCTATTAAAAAGATGAATTCAATTTATATAAACACTAATTTAAGTAGCTAATCAGTTATATTTTATTTATTACTATAAAAAGAATTATATATACCTATTAATGGTATGATCCGAGGCCGTTAAGCAAGAGACCGATTTTGAACATCTTCCTTGGTGACTCCGCTATACGGTTCAAAGCCGTTAGAATGAAGGCAACAGTCAACAGAAGTTTCACCTGTTTGTAATCTTATTGCTATTATTATTATTTCAATTTCACACCTCAATTGAACAATCACTCAGCTACAAGTTAACTAGTAATGATTGTGTCGGATATTACTATTATAGACTATAAATATAAAGACATCGGCCCATGAACTGAAGTGATAACCTATTGTCTTTAAAGTCATGATCATAAAGTTCCCTTCACTTGAATACAGTTCCACCCCATAAAAATAAAGTTGACATCTTTCTGCTTCGTGATGATAATCTAACGCTCTGGTTATCCAAAATCGAAGTTGAAATTAATGCACATGATTGAGACTTCGGGAGAAGCAATTCTGACGAAGAAAATGTTGGGAAAATTACCCAATATTCTTCGTGAGATGAAGATGGGATTTAGACAACTAAGAGTTTAAGAAAAAGACTCTTAATATTTAGGAAAGAGATTTACTACAAAATATGAAATTTTAGGAAACTCTCTCTTACAAGTGGTTTTCTCTCTTGTTTTTCTTTTTGCTTGATGGTTACAAATGGTGCTAAGCACCCCTATTTATACTAGTGAGAGGCTAACTACAACAACTTCTACACACTTCTTTTTCTACACACATCCATTTCCACACACTTCTTTTTCTACACACTTCTTCATCTTTCCCATTCTTCTCTAGATTTTTCTTCTTCTTGGGCTAAAGTTAATTATGATTTGTTTTGGGCTTAAGGAGGAAAAACCCAACAAATCTCCCCCTTTCCGACTTAGCCCGAAACCGTTGTCATACCGGTGCCTTTGCAGCAATCTTCAAACTTCTTGATCGGTAATACTTTGGTCATAAAATCTGACCAGTTTTCATCTGTGTGTACTTTGTTGAGATGTATGAACTTCTCTTCAAGAACTTCTCGTATCCAATGATGCCGAATGTCGATGTGCTTTGAGCGAGAATGAAACGCTGGATTCTTTGCTAAGTGAATAGCACTTTGGTTGTCACACAACAAGCTGTACTTGTCTTGCTTTACTCCCAACTCAAGCAAGAAGTTCTTCATCCATAACATCTCCTTGCATGCTTCCGTTGCTGCGATATACTCTGCTTCTGTGGTGGATAAGGCAACACACTTTTGTAGCCTCGATTGCCAGGAAACAGCTCCCCCTGCAAAGGTAATCACAAATCCTGAAGTTGATTTTCTCGAGTCTTTATCACCAGCCCAATCTGCATCGGTGTAACCGTTCAACTCAAGTTTTCCATTGCCAAAGCATAGACACCTCTTCGTTGTGCCTCGTAGATAGCGTATGATCCACTTAACTGCTTTCCAATGCTCCTTTCCTGGATTTGCTAGAAAGCGACTCACAACTCCTACAGCATAGGCAATGTCGGGTCTGGTGCACACCATGGCATACATGAGACTGCCCACTGCTGATGCATATGGGGTAGTCTTCATTTCTTCTTTCTCCTTCTCACTTGTTGGACTTTGTTCTGAATTTAACTTGAAATGTCCAGCAAGTGGAGTATTTACTGGCTTTGCTTTGTGCATGTTGAATCTCTCCAACACCCTTTCAATATATCGTTCTTGGGACAACCATAAAAGTTTATTTGGTCTGTCCCGAGTGATCTTCATTCCAAGAATCTGTTTCGCTTGCCCCAAATCTTTCATAGCAAAAGACTTTCCTAAGTCTTCCTTCAATGCGGCTATCTTGTTGCGGTCTTGGCCCACAATCAGCATATCATCAACATAGAGTAATAATATGAGAAAGTCGCCGCTTGCGTACCTCTTTATGAAAGTGCAATGATCATTCTTGGTTTTCTTGAAGTTATGATCCACCATGAAAGAGTCAAACTTCTTGTACCATTGTCTTGGGGCTTGCTTGAGACCATAAAGGCTCTTCTTTAATCGGCATACCAAGTCTTCTTTTCCTGGGACCTTGAATCCTTCGGGTTGCTCCAGATAGATTTCCTCCTCGAGGTCACCATGTAGAAAGGCTGTCTTAACATCGAGTTGTTCAATCTCTAAGTCTAGGACCGCAGCTAGACCAAGAACCACTCGGATAGAGGACATCTTCACCACTGGAGAAAATATTTCTTCAAAATCTATGCCTTTCTTCTGGTTGAATCCTTTCACAACCAATCGGGCTTTGTATCTTGGATTTGAGCTTCTCTCCTCATACTTCAACTTGTACACCCACTTGTTTTTCAAGGCTCTCTTTCCTTTTGGTAGCTTCATTAACTCATAGGTGTGATTGTCTTGCAAGGATTGCATCTCATCTTGCATAGCTTCTACCCATTTGTCTTTATGAATGTCTCCTATAGCCTCCTCATAGCTTTGTGGCTCCCCCTCATCTGTAAGATTCACATACTCATCTCGATAGTATCTTACAGATGGTCTTGTCTCTCTTCCAGATCTTCTTGGCTCATGTTCTTCCTCTGGATCCATTTGCTCTTCTTCTTCGCTTTCATCACCATTTAGATCCATGATGGGACCCTCTTCGCCATCTCCTCCAATCACTTGTTCATGATCTTGGGGCTTATGAGAATCTTCACTCCTTACAACCCTTAGCTTTGGTTTCTCTGATTTATTGATGTCTTCGATTGTTTGATCTTCGAAGAAAACAACATCTCTACTCCGAATCACTTTCCTGTTAATTGGATCCCAAAGCCGATAGCCAAAATCATCCTTTGGTGAACCAAGGTAGATGCACTCTTTAGTTTTAGAGTCTATCTTGGCTCGTTCATCCTTAGGAATGTGGACGAATGCTCTACACCCGAACACCTTCAAATGATTGTAGGAGACCTTCTTACCCGACCAAACTTCCTCCGGGATATCGCCTTCCAAAGGAACTGATGGTGTAAGATTTATAATATCCACTGCAGTCTTTAAAGCTTCTCCCCAAAATGGCTTGGGTAGTTTAGCGTGAGAGAGCATGCACCGAACTCTTTCTGTAATCGTCCGATTCATTCTTTCAGCAAGCCCGTTCAATTGTGGCGTCTTTGGTGGTGTCTTCTCCATTCTGATTCCATGAGCTTTGCAAAATGCTTCAAAAGGACCTCGGTACTCTCCACCATTGTCTGATCGAACACACTTGAGTTTTTGACCCGTACTTCTTTCTGCTTGGGCTACAAACTCCTTGAAAGCATCTAGAACTTGATCTTTTGTCTTCAAAAGGTATACCCATACCTTCCTTGAATGGTCATCAATAAAGGTGACGAAATATGATGCACCTCCATTTGATTTCTCAGACATGGAGCATACATCAGTATGCACTAGATCAAGAATATGCTTCCTTCTTGTGGGTGTAGAAGATCTTCGGAAAGCGACTCTATGTTGTTTTCCGGCTAAGCAATGATGACATGGTGTGAGATACGTACCTCTCATATCAGGAATAAGTTTCTTGGGAGAAAGTATATTAAGACCTTTCTCACTCATATGCCCAAGTCTTCGGTGCCATGTATCCATGTCGTCGCTTGCAACGTTAACTTCCTCCTTGCAAAGCTTGGCTTGTGTTACGTATAATGAGCCTTCTTTTCTTCCTCGAGCCATGATCAAACTCTCTTTGGTTAGCTTCCACTTGCCACTGCCAAAATGACTATCAAAACCGACATCATCAAGCTTCCCTGTTGATATGAGATTGAGTCTCATATCGGGAATATGCCTCACATCCTTAAGAATTATCTTACATCCAGTGTTTGATGTAAGAATAACATCCCCCTTTCCAACGATCTTGCTTCTTCCTTGGTTTCCCATTTGAACTTCACCAAAGTCACCACTTTGGTAGGTTGTGAAGAAGCTTCCATGAGGGGTGACGTGAAAAGAAGCACCAGAATCAACGATCCATGAGTTATCATCAGAGCTAAGATTACATTCTCCAACGAGATATAGGTCTTTGCTCTGGTCTTCAACAATGGTGGTAGTCTTGTCTTCATGCTTCTTCGGAGGATTGAACCGGTCTGGTTTAATATTACCTGCTTGTTGATCTTTCTTGAAAAACCGACACTCCGTCTTCATGTGGTTCGGCTTGCCACAATAGTAGCAGGTTACTCTTGGTCGTGACTTGGATCTTCTTCGAGATTGGTCTCGTCCTCTGCTTTTGTTGTGAACACGAGTCTCCTCTCTACCTCTTCTATCAACGATGTTGGCTTCTGAATAAGAACTCGAGTCTCGTTCCTTCCTCCGGACTTCTTCATTTAGAAGGCTATCACTGACGGTGTCCATGGTAAGCTTTCCCTCCGGTGCTGAATTGCTTAGAGTGACAACTAGTGTGTCCCAACTCTCCGGTAGTGAACTAAGGAGTAAAAGGGCTTGCATTTCATCTTCAACCTTCATATCAACTTTGTTAAGCTGATTTACGAGTCCCTTGAAATTATTCAAGTGCTCCATCATGTTTTGGCCATCCTTGTACTCCAACTTTACTAACCGTCGGATAAGAAGAGCTTTGTTTCGAGGCGTTTTCTTTTGAATCATAGACTCAAGCTTTGTCCATAATTCATAAGCATTTGTATAGGTAGAGACATGTTCAAAGAGAGATCGGTCAATGTACTTACGGATTACAGCAACCGCCTTTCGGTTTAGTACTTCCCACGTTTTGTCATCCTTTCCTTCCGGCTTCTCCTTCATGATGATGGGTTCGTGTAAATCCTTACAATAAAGGTGGTCTTCCATCATCGGTTTCCAATAAGAGTAGTTGTCTGTCGTGAGTTTGAACATATCACCTTCAACGGTAACGGTAGCCTCCATCTTGAATCACACGGGATCTTGAGGATATGTTTGAGCCTAGCTCTGATACCACTTGTTGGGAAAAATTACCCAATATTCTTCGTGAGATGAAGATGGGATTTAGACAACTAAGAGTTTAAGAAAAAGACTCTTAATATTTAGGAAAGGGATTTACTACAAAATATGAAATTTTAGGAAACTCTCTCTTACAAGTGTTTTTCTCTCTTGTTTTTCTTTTTGCTTGATGGTTACAAATGGTGCTAAGCACCCCTATTTATACTAGTGAGAGGCTAACTACAACAACTTCTACACACTTCTTTTTCTACACACATCCATTTCCACACACTTCTTTTTCTACACACTTCTTCATCTTTCCCATTCTTCTCTAGATTTTTCTTCTTCTTGGGCTAAGGTTAATTATGATTTGTTTTGGGCTTAAGGAGGAAAAACCCAACAGAAAACAAGTCAATGAACTTTAAAAAATCAAAATCAAATTGGCGTGACAGAAATTTTTTCAGGATTTGAGTTGATTCGAAATGTCAAATTTAACATCTTACCAAGCAGGAAGACGAGAATCAGTGAGCTCTCTTCTTCGCTGTGGATGGGGAATGGAGAATCAAGACGAGAGGTTGAAGGATGAGAGCACTGTGGGGTTTAACCCGGGTTCTGGTGGTCGTTTTGGTACGAGGAAGAAATTATTTGGTTTTTTCATCCAAAAACTCGAACCGAAAATATTTATTTGGTTTGATAGTAAATAATTATCTTACATAAAAGTAAAATTGCATCAGGTTTCGTGGTGTAGTTGGTTACACGTCATTCTTACTCACAGAAGGACTCTGCTTCGAACCCGGGCCAAGCCATTTAAATGTTTTGTCCCCCCCCCCCAACAGAAATTTTAATGAGCCTACTTATGGCTCATAACGTACAATTTCGCTAGGCCCATACCTTATCAAGTCCCCTTCAGCTTTGGAAGTTGGAACAGTGATGAAAGTAACCATTCAGTCTACGTATCATACAACTTTTTTTTGGATTAAAATGGACCACCCACTTCTCGCTGGACGATCAGATCTAGACGCGTTTTCGGGTTTAGTAGCAACTAGCAAACACACTCTCTTTCGAAAATTTCACTGACTAACTCATTTCACTGGCCTTATGTTCCAAAGAGTTGTCACCTTCGTCTCTCCAACTCAAGCTGTGATCAGCAAAAAAAATCATTTAGGGGCTTGGTTAACATTACACAATTATAGTTGATAACTTTACATATGTTTTAAAGCTATTTATACAATTTAAAGTTTATGAGAAAATGTTGTTGAATTTTTTTTTAGAAACAATAATTAAGTAACTTTTAAAAAAATATTAAAATTTCAAATATTTTATGAATCAATGTGCATTGTCATAACCTCTATATGGACTATGGTCGATGGGTCCATGGTCGGCCCGTCCATTACTGGCCCAAACATAAACCTAATCGATAGAGATTTACTAAATTTAGCCCAAATAGGTTTAGGGTTAGAGAAATGAAAAACCTATTTTTTATTGGTTTTGGAGATTTTCCTTTTCCTAGATAGACTAGGAATTGTACTCTTTCCTTTTTATGGTCGGTTGTAATTTCCTATATAAATGGAACCCTTATGCTAATACAATACACACGAAATTCCTCATACTTTCTCTCCAGTTTCACAACATGTTATCAGCACGAGTTTGCTCCTAAAACCCTAAGCTAAACTTCGACCCATAAACCCTAATCTCTCACTCGATAGAAACCCTTGATCTTGATCTCTTTAAAAGGGCAAGAACCATCATCGATCATGAACCTCCATTGGTCCCAATCTCAGCTTACTCCTTGCCAACCTTGATCCGTGTTCAATCCAATCCAGCAAGTTCCAGCTCGCGATTCATCAAAGATCCAAGCTTCCACTACGGACGAACATGATTCGTATTCAACCCTCAACGACATCAAGCTTGCTCGATAGAAGATCCTTGATCCGTGTTCTACACATTCTCAACAAACTCCAGCCCGTGATACAAGCTCATACGGCTCTCTTTCTTTCGGTGGTCCATTTAAAACCGACGGTTTAAGGTAATCACTAAGAAACCTAAAATCTCAAATCCCCAAATCGAATGAACCTATGATCAAACTAAAACCTAAAATCAATTAAAGGAACTTAGAAAGATTGCTAGGTTTCTGGATAGATTGATTGCTATACATGGTTGATCGTTTGATCAAAACCCTAATCGAAAATATTAATGTGAAAATCAAAACCCTAAAAGCTTTTGATTGATTCGATCTATTGTTTTGAGAATAGAGATTGCTTGCTAATTGTTCTTGGCCGATTTAGGATTGTTTTCTAGAATGATCTTAACCTAAAACCTAATCGTTTGTCATAAACCCTAAAACCCTAAATCGGTTGAAACCCTAAAAGATATGCTTGATCCTTATTGTTTGTTCGATTATCTTGAGGTTCTTAATCCAATTGCTAGGTTGATTAGGGAACTAACCCTAATGTTAAACCCTAACCCTAATCCGCATAGCTCAATCCCTAAATCTTAAACCCTAATCATTGATTGATTATATCGATTGATCTTATTGAATGATTTGTGAGTTAGGATGCTAGGTTGATTGATAAAACTTAATCTCGAATCAAAACCCTAACTTGGTCGAATGCTTTAAGATTGATTGAAATCAATCACCTTGCTATAGAATTCGACCACCTAGTATATATTATGATCTTTGCATGATCTGATTACTCGAGGTTACATGCACATATAGATCACGAATACTTAACCAAGCGAGGACGGCCTAGTGGTCTTGAGGGAGCTTTGGTCCCAATACGGACCCGGGTTCAATTCCCGCTGGCCACTAGGGATAAAATTTAACATCTGGACTTCCCCAGAGTCCGGTGATCGAGGCGTAATCCGGCCGATAATGTAGGCTGTTACGGACACTCGCCGCTAGTCTGGACCTACTTCGGTAGGGGTCAAGAAACACCGAGTTATTCAAAAAAAAAAATAGATCATGAATACTAGGCTTGCATGAACATATAGAAATCACTTGTTAGGAATGTTTTGGTCAAATGACTTGATTGCATGGTTATATAAACCATAGACCTAAAACATAAGAACATATGATTTAAGATGTCGAAAATCAACACTGGGATTTTGCTGCCCTAAATCTCTCTTGTAATAATAACTTGCAATGGGCATTGGATACTAAGATTATCCTGAAATCAAAGGTCTTGGTGAATATATCACCGAGGACAATAATGCAAGAAAGAAAGATAGATACAGAGCTATCCTAATAATTCACCATCATCTTGTTGAGAGTCTCAAAGATCAGTATTTGACAAAAGAGAATCCCTTAGACCTTTGGACAGAATTGAAAACTAGATATGATCACCAAAGTACGGTGTTATTACCAAAGGCTATGTATGATTGAAGGAATCTCAGAATCAAGGACTACATGTCCGTGGACAAGTATAACCCAACCCTATTTAAGATAGTTTCTAAACTGAAAAAGTGTGGTGATGATATAACGGATAAAGATATATTAGAAAATACCTTTTCCACTTTCCACACAAGTAATGTGTTGTTATAACAACAATATCATGAAAGGGCTTTACCACATATACAAATCTGATCCCATATCTTTTGCTAGCTTAGCAAAATAATGAACTGTTAATAAGAAACAGTGAATTGAGACCTCCTAGATCAATCCCACTACCTGAAGCCAATGTGACCACAAAGGCAAAGAAAGAATCTAACCACGTCCATAACAATAGACCACACGGCCATAGGAACCAATATGGTCGCAGCCGTGGTCGGTGACAAATACGTAGTCGAAGCCACTATAATGTGAGCCGTGGTCGACCGAACCACTATAGCAAAGACCGTGGATATCAATCTCATTCAGGCCGTGGTTGATAAGGGTTTTTTCGTCCTCAGAGCAAATCAATGTAGTATTTAAGATTGTCGAACCACATGGAACTACTGATCTACACACTAAGAATACACAAACTTTCTTAATCTAAGCAAATAAGAGGATGAATGATTTGTAACTAGCTAAACTCCTAGAATTATAAACAAAGTGATCTCAAATTCAAACAAGAAACAAGTGCAATAATCAAACTTTAAATCAATAGCTAAGGATAGATCCATGGGCAAGATAATCGATATCGGGTGATCAAGATTCAATTTAGGATGCTCAAACAAAATAATCAACAAGTCTATAGGTCTAGATCTCATTCAAATAGACTAATTCACTCCCGTGATAATAATCCCTATGCTAATCATGAATTAGACATTAACTCTCGTTGGACTAACACAATCAAACATGAATGAATCACAAGTCTACTAACCACTAAACATCTCGGGCATCAACTCTCGTTGGCCAAGTATGTAAAGAACAATACTAGGTTGTTCAAGCATTTCATCGAACACCTTCCGGGCGTGAAACGACTTATGATATAGATTAGATTTCCCAACCTTAATCTAGCATTAAAATCACCTAATAAGTCATAGAACAATGTTAATCAAGCAAGAATCATCCTAAATATCTACCTAATCACCCTAATCTACTTAACTCATAGATCACAAAGTGTCTACTCAATAAACTCAATGAGAAACCTTAAATCTATGTGAGATTTAAGGCTAATCATGTTAACGAGTAAGAGAAACACAAATAAGATGAAGTACTTCCTTAAAAATGATTCAATGATTCAAGCTTTTATAATATTAAATAAAGTCGTGAAAAAAAAAATCTTCTAGGGTTTTTGAGGGTCTAAATCTATTTATAAAAGTCTAAAACTCGTGCTGGTTTAATACCACAAACCAAGATCAAACCGGACTAAACCGGAATTTAATTAAAAACGGTAAAGGGTCGATCTTGTCTTCTCCACAGCGACTTGGCTTAGCCGCTCCAGTTGACCGCGGCAACCAACGTTGCGTCCCGAGCGGTGACCCGAGCTCGCAACTCCAAGTCGCTCCCATCCACGCTTGACTTACCGCGCGGCATCTCAACCTCGCTCCCATAGGTCTCTGTGAACTCGAGCTCTGATTCTTCTTCTTCGTCAAGCTTCACCGTGGCCTAGCTCGATCTGCGACAATCCACCATAGGTCCAAGCTTCTCTTCCTCGCGTTTTATCCTCTTCGTCGAGCCTACGCCCGTCGTCTCTGTCTTCCTTGCCGCGTATCAAGCTTAAGTCCCTACCAACCTCCCACGCTCCAGCTACTCCGTCGAGTTATGGGTCGAGCCCGTGCTCCTCCGCCGTTGGGATTCACAGTTTCCTCGTAACAGAGACGTCACGAAGCAACAATGGTGGGTTATTGGGTTTTTGCATATCTGGCCCTCCTAGTTTTGGATAATTACGGTGTGACCCCAAACCTTTTATATGTGCAGAAACGTCCTTCCGTATCAGCCCCAAAGTTCCAATTGCCCAATTTAGCCCCGGAGAATATTCCAATTTGCAATCTTGGTCCCTCGTCTCTTGTTAACATCGTATCTGACCCCAAACTTCCATAACATGAAGTTTAACCCTTGATTTTCTCCCTAAACTTTCAATTTAGGATGCTCAAACAAAATAATCAACAAGTCTATAGGTCTAGATCTCATTCAAATAGACTAATTCACTCCCGTGATAATAATCCCTATGCTAATCCTGAATTAGACATTAACTCTCGTTGGACTAACACAATCAAACATGAATGAATCACAAGTCTACTAACCACTAAACATCTCGGGCATCAACTCTCGTTGGCCAAGTATGTAAAGAACAATACTAGGTTGTTCAAGCATTTCATCGAACACCTTCCGGGCGTGAAACGACTTATGATATAGATTAGATTTCCCAACCTTAATCTAGCATTAAAATCACCTAATAAGTCATAGAACAATGTTAATCAAGCAAGAATCATCCTAAATATCTACCTAATCACCCTAATCTACTTAACTCATAGATCACAAAGTGTCTACTCAATAAACTCAATGAGAAACCTTAAATCTATGTGAGATTTAAGGCTAATCATGTTAACGAGTAAGAGAAACACAAATAAGATGAAGTACTTCCTTAAAAATGATTCAATGATTCAAGCTTTTATAATATTAAATAAAGTCGTGAAAAAAAAAAATCTTCTAGGGTTTTTGAGGGTCTAAATCTATTTATAAAAGTCTAAAACTCGTGCTGGTTTAATACCACAAACCAAGATCAAACCGGACTAAACCGGAATTTAATTAAAAACGGTAAAGGGTCGATCTTGTCTTCTCCACAGCGACTTGGCTTAGCCGCTCCAGTTGACCGCGGCAACCAACGTTGCGTCCCGAGCGGTGACCCGAGCTCGCAACTCCAAGTCGCTCCCATCCACGCTTGACTTACCGCGCGGCATCTCAACCTCGCTCCCATAGGTCTCTGTGAACTCGAGCTCTGATTCTTCTTCTTCGTCAAGCTTCACCGTGGCCTAGCTCGATCTGCGACAATCCACCATAGGTCCAAGCTTCTCTTCCTCGCGTTTTATCCTCTTCGTCGAGCCTACGCCCGTCGTCTCTGTCTTCCTTGCCGCGTATCAAGCTTAAGTCCCTACCAACCTCCCACGCTCCAGCTACTCCGTCGAGTTATGGGTCGAGCCCGTGCTCCTCCGCCGTTGGGATTCACAGTTTCCTCGTAACAGAGACGTCACGAAGCAACAATGGTGGGTTATTGGGTTTTTGCATATCTGGCCCTCCTAGTTTTGGATAATTACGGTGTGACCCCAAACCTTTTATATGTGCAGAAACGTCCTTCCGTATCAGCCCCAAAGTTCCAATTGCCCAATTTAGCCCCGAGAATATTCCAATTTGCAATCTTGGTCCCTCGTCTCTTGTTAACATCGTATCTGACCCCAAACTTCCATAACATGAAGTTTAACCCTTGATTTTCTCCCTAAACTTTCAATTATGCACCCTAAACCCTGTCAAATGCAATTATGTATGCATATGCAATATAAAAACCTAATTGCAACCTAAAATGATAACAATAAATTAAAATATGAATCTAAAACTCATCAAAATCGAGAGATATCAGTGGCCAAGGTAGAAGCCATGGTATTTCCATCACAATTTTCCCTTGTCTAATGCATATGGTTGTGGCCATTAACAACTCATATGGTCGAGGTTAACAAACTCGGGACGTGGCCGAAGGAACCACTATAACCGTGGTTGTGGACTCAAATTTATGGCCATGGTCGAGGGCGAGAAAGCCGTGGTACTTCTAAACCACAACATTCGACCAACAAATCAGTGAGCCATAAGTGTGGAATGGAAAACCATTGGGCTAAAACATATATGAATCCAAGAAATTTTTGTGACCTCTATCAAAAGAGCCAGAAAGAATCCAGAAGTCTATTTGGTCTATCAAAATGGGAAAGATGATTTTGATCATGAACAAGATGACTTTATGGAATATGAAACCCCAAATTGCCTAAAATAATAAGGCTGATTTCGACATCAAAATTCTATGTTGCCCTATCTGTTAAATGCCAATATAAGTAAAAAGTTGCGGGTATAGCCAGCCTAATTTAAGGTCACAGCCAGGCATGTATATGATTGCCTAAAGGGCATGCATCTAGAGATGCCTTATATTCACCCAGAGAAGTCCATTGAATTAAGAGTGAATGGTTTCTAGACAGACACAATGGGCGAATGAAACAAAAATTTCCTTCAGACATAGAAATACGCCCAAAGCCATAAGAAAGTGGTCAAGAATATACATGCATTCTCTACTGGTCTTTACTATGTCATCAGTATGATAGAGGCTAGATGCCGAAGTAAACAAAATGTTTACTGAGAATATACACTTTATGGCATGACTGAATTAGTCATCCTAGTCTAAACTTCATGCTAAAAGATTGATATTGAAAAAGGGCACATAGAGTTATCTCAAAGAATCTCACGTTGTGTAACATGTACACAAGGGAAACTCATTAGGCTTTTTTGTTCCAAGCATCACGAAATTATAGTATGTTCATGGGGGGAGTGAGGACAAACCCGTGGTCCATGGCTATTCTACAAATTCGTGTACCATGGTCTATGATCATGCTATAATCGGCTTGTCTGGGCTCTTTTATAAAACATATAAGCCATGTCCAGCCTAAAGCTTAGGGACATAACGAATTTACATGTATCCATAATTGATATGCATTAGGCCATATAAGTGAGCATAGATATTCCCATCTAAGATTGAATACATGTCATGAACCAGACATATACCGTCTTAAGAAATTTTGAATAAAACCACCACAGACATATGTGCCTCTAAGATGGAACCTCATATAGGATTGAGAATATATGTTGAATATGAATATGTCTTTCTCCCACAAGCTTAAAGTATCTTGAGCCAAACATGAGTGATCTATTCAGTGGCCAAGAACACGGATTGCATGAGCAAATGAATCCAACTATCCAACATTAAAAGGAGAAAGCTATAAGCTGGTAAAGAAGAAAAGAATGATAAAGAGAAATAAAATGATATTAACCATCATTGTCTTGGCAAGATCCTTGGACTAAATAATATGATTTACGGCGTCCATATGATATTAGATGAGATTATACAAAGCTCGCAAAACTAGATGCCAGACACATTGACCCGAAAGAAAAAAAAGAATGATTATGTCATACCACCTTACCACCAACTAATTGATGTCCTAGAGAGACATAATCAAGTTGCTACAGAGTCTATACAAGATACACCAATGAGTTCTATTAGATAAGAATCCTCGGAAAGAAAAGAGAAAGGTGCATAGAAAGATAAGACAAATCTGAGGTCATTAGGGAAACCAGATCAGACATAGAGATAAGGTTGACCAGCTGAACATCTAAAGTACCAAACCATGTAGCTTGGGACGCCAAGCTGCTAGGTAATAAAGGTCCTGGATAATGAGATCTCAAATCTATTAGATCATGTCTGGAACATAATGAAAACAAATAAGAGTGTCGACACACAAATTTGTATAAGAATGTGAAAGAAAAGTAGCACTTGAACATACAGAGATAAGCGACGATCATAACCGATGTGTATATAAGAATGCATTCATAAGATCAAATTGAGTTAGATAGAAACGTGGGATTATACACTGTATAGACAAATAGGCGTATTGGCCAATTATACTGACGCCATCAGATGATATAAACCAGTGGACAAATATGTCTTGTGAGAGAAAGAAAATCGTGAGATATAGGACATGACCACGTGGTCTAAGGTGTTCATGTTCCTAATTATAGCATTCAAGCATAACTTGACTACACAAGGATCTTCACAGAGACTATGGAACAGATTATAAGGAGATAAACTCATATGTAGTGGATGTTACTACATATTTCGAATTGATAAAGGTCTGGTCATAAGGAAGAAGTTAGATTGACATATAGTAATGTAGTAAGATGTATATACTGGATAAAGATAATAAAGATACCAGAAAGATGAGAAAAAGAGTTCTCAAGAACATCATTGTTCCTAAGCTGTTTATGGACGGAAACAAAAACAGCTGCATATAGTGTGATAGACTAAGTTGATACTTAGTAAAGGAGTTCTATAAGAACAATCCAATTCAGTTCATGTATACTCACAAAAGAAATATGAAAATTCCTTGTGTTTGTGTTTATACTAAATCAGCCTAAAGAAATGTTGATTGGTTTTGATAAATACAATTTATCAATTGATTCTTAAATAGGCTATGTTTTACATATGATGGGACTGTAATAACTTGCAGCAGAGATCATAGCCATGGGTGTGTGTGTGTTGAGATCAACACGTCCTAATTACATAGTGACATATGATATGGTCATAGGAAAAGGCAAATGGAACCATTAAGGTTCACGCCAAACTCCATACCAAACCAATCAAAGACCATGTCCGGTTCCGTTTCGGCCCAATCGTCCATGAGAGACAACCAACACGATAACTGAAAACGTGGTATGCATATTTTAAGATATAGCTGATGGCAAAGAAGGTCCTAAGGAACCAACATCAATGTATAAAGACATTGCAACAACATTTTTGCAGCACACCGACCATGTCATTGCACCAACATTGGACTGCAATATCTTAGCCATTCATGGGCAAGTTATAGATGTGTGTGAACAAGGTCCATGTCTTGACATATATGTTTTGGAACATGGTGTGGTCCACGGCAAAAAGGTCATAAGACGCCATTAAAAGATAAGTGTGGGCTGCAATATATTTTGGCTAACAAGTTTCACATATGGGACTGCAATGTAAGTATGGGTCATTATGTGTATCAATGGGCAAATAAGGACCATAATGGTTGAAGAGAATGACCAAAAGTATGTTTGGTCGAAGACCATGACCTAACTTGATCAGAATACGGCATGGTCGATGGCAAAAGAAGAACTTTGCGTCTATATGGACCAAGGCATGTCCATAAGCACAAAGAAGCCAAATTAGTCCATATGTACCTGAGTCGAAAAACTCAACATATTTAAAGTATTCATGGTATGGCCAAACCATCAAGTCTAAAGGGTCCATGAGACATTAGAAGATCTATGAGTGATGTTTGACCACAAGTTAAAGGTCCATCTTAATGAAACCACGAGTGGAGCCAACATACATGTACTGGTCGAGGACCATACATCCGACCAAAGTATAGAATGGTCGACAACAAGGATTCACGAGTTGTCCATGTCTTAACGAAGTCCCAGAAGAAATGAGAAGTCTGAAGCATTACAAGATTATTCAAGTGACAATTGAGCCGACCTCTTTACCAAATCATTGCCAACCTCGACATTGAAGAAGCTTATACATCAGATTGGAATGTGAAGATTGAAAGGTCTTCAGTGAGGTACGAAATAGGGGGAGTAATACACGTTGTACTCTTTTTCTTTAACCATGATTTTATCTCATTGGGTTTTTCGTAGTCAAAAGTTTTAATGAGGCAACACCTAAGGTGTATTATACGGTTATGACATCCAATGGGGAGTGTTATGAACCAATGTGGATTGTTATAACCTCTATATGGACTATGGTCGATGGGTCCATGGTCGGCCCGTCCATTACTGGCCCACACATAAACCTAGTCGATAGAGGTTTAGACCTAGCCCAAATAAGTTTGGGGTTAGAGAAATGGAAAACATATTCCTTGTTGGTTTTGGAGATTTTTTTTTCCTAGATAGACTAGAAATTGTACTTTTTCCTTTTTGTGGTCAGTTGTAATTTCCTATATAAAAGGACCTATTATGCTAATACAATACAAACAAAATTCCTCATACTTTCTCTCTAATTTCACAACAAAATCTTAGTTCTCAAAACTACATAAAGCTTCATAAATCTCAAAAATACCAATAGAGTTTTATTTAGTAAGAGATTTAAAAGTTTGAATAAGGTTTATAAGGGTTCCAGCAACACAAGTTTAAATCTCTTGAATTTTTAATGCATTTCATTGGTTTGTTATTTGTGTTGTAAGAAATGCTGTTCAGCACATTGATACTTATATCGTAACTAAAATTAGTAAGTTGAGTGACTTGAATATTTGCTGATATTTATTTCACGAGACGCATTTGTCAAAAATATTCCAAGCTAATTTATTTCGTATCAACCCACATAATTACATTTCTAGAAATAAAAACAATTATGAAGTATGGTTGAGTTTAGCAACTGATTAAAGTTAACCTCTTCATACTCTACTCCGCGGCTGATTCATTTTTTCATAGAAAGTTACTTTTAATGACTCATAAAGTTGCGTTGAAAAATTTCATCAAATCCTCTTGTTTAATTGTCATTTATAGAAATGAGCATTCTCATCCCCAACGGAAAGTCACTTTTACTAGCTCACAAAAGCATATGATACATCTTCATATCCTATCACACATGTTATACTGTTCAAAAGTATAAAACATTCATCTTGAGTTGAAATTTATTAGATGAGATTTATAAGTCAAGCAATTTTTTTTCACTTCACCAAAATCCCACTGGTCTCCAAAATTATATATTCTTCCATTGTAGAGATTGATCCGGGATTAGAATTTCGTTATTTATTTATGAGGAAAAAATTCAAAATATATTCCAATTGAATTTCATTAATCTTTTTAATATTTTCACTTTTTTGATATCCAGTTTAATATCTCAATAAATATTTTGCTCATATTAATATAAAACAATTTAAAATATGCCCATTTTAATACCCGAAATTGATTTATTTTATTTAAAATATTAAAACATTTCAAATATTTGTTTTTGAAAATCTCTATAATTTACACAAAATTCTCAGAAAATTATATTTTTATTGTCTGTTTGAAGAATGAAAGTAACTAAGTTTTTAATAATCTAAAACTTTGTAAAAAATTTCAAAATTTTGAATATTGAATTTAGTTTGTTTTCTGAAATAGAAAAGAAATTCATTTTTATGTTCAAAATTCATTTTTATGTTCAAAGTTACTCCTCATCATGAAGACGATGACGGTAGCCTCGTGCAATGGGTCTTAGAGCTTGATAATGGTGGCTTCATCTCTCGTCTAGATTTTCCAGATATTCGTGGGATGATCAAGAAATAAACATGGTTCAAAATCTTAAGGTTCATCTACATATAGAACCGTCTAAATAAAAGTGGCACTATATCTATGCATTTAACTTTTTTCATTGCGGTATATGCATGAGTCTCTTATGATAGTTTGGCATTTGGGTGTGTATGGACCTCGTAATGCTATTTGAATAATATATCAATTTGCATTTTATTGTTGACCTATGATTAATATTTTTAAAAGGCAATTTTAACCCACATTTTTGCACCAAAAAAATGTATTAAAATTTGCATTTTTGTACTTGAGATACATGCCACTCATTCATTAATTAAGGATCTGAAAAACATGTCGAAAGAAATATTCTTAAACTAAATGATTTATCATTGACCAATAAGTTAAAAATAAAAGTATAGTAACTGAGAATCTTTAACACACAAGAAAAAAAAAACTTGATAAAGAGTCAAAATTTTCAAAAAAAAAAGAATGCGAGAGTCAAATGCAGATATAAGCAAGTCAAATTAATTAAACCTAGCTTTTCTTACCGAAGCGACATGGATATTGGTAATAGCTACTCCCTCTGTTTCATATTATGTGTCATTTTATCTTTATGAACACGGATTAAAAAAATAAATAATTTTGCATATTTTCAGTAAAAAACACAATTACCTATACAATTAATCATATTTCAACAATAGAAAAATAAATTACACCGTAAAATTAATAAAATTTGCATCGAAAGTCGAAAACAACACTTATTTTGTAACAAAAAAAAATCTCTAAAACAACACTCAATATAAAACAGATGGAATATTATCCAAAGTTTGACAATTTTAACATTTAATATGAAAGTTAAATAACAGATATTTAGTAATGGGGCTTTATTCAATTTGTTATTGGTAATTTTTGGAATTGTGTTAAAGACATTGGATACTCCTATCATTTTTTTTAATTTCCGGTTGGTAAATTGAGTGTCCAGTTAATGACATTTTAGTCCCAAGCACTTCAATTGGTAGTCTAATTTGCATGTGTACGTTTACATGATCACTTTAAGTAACAAAATGCAATCAGTTTCGTCACGTATATGGTACGGTTCCAATAGTTGCTACAATAAGGATACCTATAATTAAGTGTGAAAACTATATACATACTTTGAATAAGAACCTGAAACTGATCAATGTTGAAGTAAACCAAACTTTTGGTGGATCATGAACGATTCAGCAAAAGCTCATGTACATAGAAAAATGTTCATGTATAAATCCCCATTTATAGTAAAAAGATATCGGACTCATCTTGGAAATAATTGAATAACTAACCAAAAACCCATATGAAAAATCTATAAGAATGGCTAACGAGGAACTTTCCTGAAACTGGATTGGGTCGAATAATATTTAGAATTCGTTTTACAAAATTGTCTACCATCTTCCCCAAGGAGAAAAACTAAAACTAGTTAGTTCACAAAAAAACTCTGGTGTGTTTTAAGTTTATCGTCATTTAATGGTAATTAAATTTATATGTATTCTTCTAGTTTACTTTCAATACATTATACATATATATATAGTGATATAAATTGTATTTAGATATTATTTCAATAGTTATCTCAATTCAGACTATGGTAACTTCATTGTTTTGTTATCTGAAAAGTAAGAAATAGTGTTAAAATATTAAATACTTTAACTTAAATATCCGCAGATATTTATTTCACGATACTAGTTAAAACTTTTCTCGGTTCATTGAATTCGTAACAACTATTAAGTATGGTTCCAATTAATTGCTAGGTTAAGCAGAAGAAAAAATTTAACACTCTTTCTATATTCTTCATTTTTTTTAAAGCTATTTTCGTGACTCATGAAGTGTGAACAATTCGTCAAATTTGCTTCTTTCTTATTATTGCCATTTCTGGTTAAATTAATGAGCACAAATTCTCATCTCCGGTGGAACATCACTTTCACTGACAACTCACAAAAGGATATGATACATCTTTACATCCAATTACACATGTTATTTTCATCAAAAGTAACATTTCTAGCTTGATTATTAAAAAAACAACTAAAACCCTAACAGTTTTAGAAAAATGTCTGTTACCACAAGATTTATTGTAACAAGCGCATACTTCATAATATTTAATAACTATATTATTTTGTAAAGTTTGTATTATATATAGTTCCAAGAATCCAAACATATAAGCTTTTATGATATTTAATACGTTCAAATCAAATATTTCAAGATAATTTTTCAAATATTATATCCTATTCTATTTAGAAGCTAATATCAAGTATATATACCATAAATAAAAAACATATTTCATAATTCGAATATTACTAAATTGTTTTGATAAAATTATAAACCTGTGGTTAGAAATTAGTCAATTAACTATGACGCTAATGTTTGGAATTGTGTTAAAGACTTTATTCAATTTGTTATTTGTAATGTTTGGAATTGTGTTAAAGACATTGGATATTACTATCATTTTTTATTTCCGGTTGGTAAACTGAGTGTCCAGTTAATGACATTTTAGTCACAAGCACTTCAATTGGTAGTCAAATTTGCATGTGTTTACATCATCATTTTAAGTAACAAAATGCAATCAGTTAGGTTACGTATATGGTACGGTTCCAATTAGTTGCTAGATTAAGGAGATCTATCAATTAAGTGCGAAAACTATATACATAATTTCAACGTAATAACCCGAAACTGATCAATCTTGAAGAAAACCAAACTTTTGGTGGATCATGAACGACTCAGCAAAAGTTCATGTATATAAGAAAAGGTTCATGTATAAATCCATTTATAGTAAAAAGATATCGGACTTGAAAACTTGAAAACTAACCAAAAACACCATGTGAAAGATCTATAGGAATGTCTAACGACGAACTTTCCTGGAACTGGATTGGGTCCATAAATAACTAGAATTCTTTTTTTTTATAAATATCTAGAATCTTCTCCAAAGAAACTTCGGGTGTGTTTTAAATTTATCGTCATTTAATGGGATTTAAATTTATATGTATTCGTCTAGTTTACTTTCTATATATTATACATATATATAGTGATATCAAATGCATTTTTAGATATTATTTCAATAGTTATTTCAATTCAGACTATGGTAACTTCATTGTTTTGTTATTTGAAAAGTAAGAAATAGTGTTAAGATATTGGATAGTCATATAAGTAGCTAAAATTAGTAAGTTGTTTTTGCAGATATTTATTTCACGATATTCATTAGTTAAAAATTTTCTCGGTTCATCGATTTCGTAAACAAGTTTTACCTATGATTCTTCATTAGTTGCTATCTTAAGCAGAAGAAAAAAATTAACACTCTTTCTATATTCTTCATTTTTACGAAAAAACTACTTTCCGTGACTCATGAAGTTGTGATAGGAACAATTCGTCAAATTCGCTTGTTTTCTTATTATTGCCATTTCTAGTTAAGAGACATATTAATGAGCACAAATTCTCATCTCCGGTGGAATATCATTTTCACTGACAACTCACAAAAGCATATGATACATCTTCACATCCAATTACACATGTTATTTTCATCAAAAGTCACATATCTTGATTAAAAATTAAACTAAAATCCTAAACTTCTTAGAAAAAATGTCTGTTACCCACAAGATTTGTAGTAACAAGCGCCTACTTCATAATATTTAACAACTATATAATTTTGTAAAAAAATGTATTATATAGTTTCAAGAATCCAAACATATAAACTATTATGATATTTTATATATTCAGATGATATATTTTGAAATCATTTTTTTCAAATATTATATCCTAGTCTATTTAGCAGCTATTATCAAGTATATATAACATAAATAAATAAAAAAGTATATTATATAATTCAAATATTACTAAATTGTTTTGATAAAATTATAGATCCCTGGTTAGAAATTAGCCAATTAAGTATGACGCTAATGACTTGAAGTGGTTATTTAAAACTATTTTAATTTGTCACACTGACATCAGCTAGTTGTTCTTAGATTAAAAGGCAGTAAAAGAGAATCAACTACAGCGTAAATTACTTCGCTTTGTCAGAGTTAATCTGGCTTTATTTTCCTTGTGCCAAATGAATATTAACTGAGTTTCAGTACATTGAAAATGCTGAAGCCTTTGTTTATAAATAGAAAGATTCGATATGGTGAAAAAGTTATATGAGTGGGTTTAGGTTAAAAAAAACTAGATGAAGTTATCGTCATTTAAAGGTAATTAAATCTATATGTATTCTTCTAGTTCTATATGCCCATCACAAAAGGATACAAGATACATTCTATTTTCCTACTTCTATATAAAGACATTCTACGTGAGAGGATTAATACACAAAACACATAAGAGAGATAATATGGCGATTTATAGATCTTCAGGTGGGGCGCTTCAAATTGAAGGGGCTCCGGAACAGTTCCTTCAACGGTTCACCAGGAAAGAGACGAGACACTCTTGTTTCCACGCAGAAGGTACGTAAATATATAGAGATAAGTTTTCATTCCATGTTTCTTGATCACTCAAAACTCATAATTTATCAATGGCTTTTTTTCTTTTTGGTAGACAACTTGGAATTGCTCATTCAATTGACTGGCACAAGCAAACTGGAGGTTCGGATCATCGGGACGATGATAACGGAGAATCATAACAACGTCAGTGCTACCTTCTGCTTCACTCCTGGAGATCAAGGCACGAAGCTGGATTTCGACTTCGAATTCGAGAAGTTAAAGAATAACATAGAAGACACGAATCTGGTGGAGTCATTACTCACTCACATCCGTTTAAAGGCCCGTTGTTATCGTAATCACACCAGCCTCCGGTCAATCGACCTTCCCAGTCCGCCCGATGTCTGCTTTGAACGATTTGACGAGTCATTAAGAAATTCTAGTAAAGTTTCCTATTTCTTTGTTTTAATTATCAGATATTAATTCCTTTTTCTAACTTTTTATTTTTAATTGAAAGACCTCTTTCATATGTTGGCGGCGGATTTTGAGAAGCGGACAATCAAAATGGATTTCCGAAACTATGGCTATGGGGTTGTCGCGGATTTCTACGCCGTCATAGTTACCGTGAAGTTCACTCCCAGGGGAAACGGTTACTGCCGGTTGAAGTGGACACTCGACCCTCACAAGAAAGTATCCGGTAGTTTCTACGACATCGCCTTGTTTGTGCGTCAAACGATCGAGGCAAGGATTGCGACTATAAACTGGGCACTTCGGAAATAAATATGGTTCAAAATCTTAGGGTTCATCTGCATATAGAACCGTCTAAATAAAATGGCACTATATCTATTTATATATCTATGGTCATTGCGGTATATATGCATGATTCTCTTATACCAGTTTAGTATGTGCATGATTCTTAGCAAAAAAAAATATATTTGGGGCTGTATGTACCTCGTAATGCTATATGAATAATATATCAATTTGCATATTATTGTTGGACCGATGATTAATATTTTAGAAAAACAACTGTAATCCGCATTTTTGTACCTGAGATATATGCCACTCACTCGTTATTTAAGGATCTCAAAAACATGTCCAAAGAATATTCTTAAACTAAACGATTTATCATTGACCAAATGTTTTTTTGAAGTATAGGGACTGAGAATCTTTAATACATAAGAACATAAAACAGATTGAATGAGAGAGTCAAAGGATGCCAACAAAAAGAAAAGAGAGAGAAAAGAATGAGAGAGTCAAATGCAGATAAAACCCTATCAAATTAACTATACCTATGCCTTTTTACCGAAGAGACATTGATACTGGTAATAGCTATTATCCATAGTTTATGTTTGACAATTTTAACATATATTTTGAAAGATGATATTTAGTAATGGGACTTAATCCAATTTCTTTTTTGTAATGTTTGGAATTGTGTTAAAGACATTATCATTTTTTTATTTATTTCCGGTTGGTGAATTGAGTATTGTGAGCAGTCAATGACATTTTACTATTTTTAGTCAGAATCACTTTATATTGGTAATCAAATTCGTTTGGTGTAGTTGGTTATCACGTAAGTCTTACACACTGAAGGTCTCCGGTTCGAACACGGGCGAAGCAATTTATATGTTTTATCTCAGTGACATACAAATTCGCTAGGCCCATACCTTATCAAGTCCTCTTCAGCTTTGGAACAACGATGAAAATTCTCGCTGGACGATCAGATCTAGACGCGTTTTCGGGTTTAGTAGCAACTAGCAAACACACCCTCTTTCGAAATTTCACTGTCTAACTCATTTCACTGGCCTTATGTTCCAAAGAATTGTCACCTTCGTCTCTCCAACTCAAGCTGTGATCAGCAAAAAAAATTATTAATATCATATATTAGGGGCTCGGTTAACATTACACAATTATAGTTGATAAATTTACATATGTTTTAAAGCTATTTATACATTAAAGTTTATGAGAAAATGTTGTTGATTTTTTTCTTAGAAACAATAATTAAGTATGATGTACCTTTAGAAAATTTTCAAAATTTCAAATCTTAGTTTCTCCAAACTACATAAAGCTTCATAAATCTCAAAAATACCAATAGAGTTTAATTTAGTAAGAGATTTAAAAGTTTGAATAAGGTTTATAAGGGTTCCAGCAACACAAGTTTAAATCTCTTGAATTTTTAATGTATTTCATTGGTTTGTTATTTGTGTTGTAAGAAATACTGGTCAGCACATTGGATACTTATATCGTAACTAAAATTAGTAAGGTGAGTGACTTCAATATTTGCTGATATTTATTTCATGAAACGCATTTGTCAAAAATAGTCCCAGCTAATTTATTTCGTATCAGCCCACATAATTACATTTCTAGAAATAAAAACAATTATGAAGTATGGTTACAATTAGTTGAGTTTAGCAACTGATTAAAGTTAACCTCTTTTTATACTCTACTCCGCGGCTGATTCATTTTTTTTAATAAAACGTTACTTTTTGTGATTCATGAAGTTGTGTTGAAATTTTTCATCAAATCCTCTTGTTTAATTGTCATTTATAGAAATGAGCACTCTCATCCCCAATGGAAAATCACTTTTACTAGCTCACAAAAGCATATGATACATCTTCCTATCCCATCACACATCTTATACTGTTCAAAAGTATAAAACATTCATCTTGAGTTGAAATTTTAACCAAACAAAATAAAACCGTACAAATTTTGAAGATGATATATCTGTTAGCAAAAGGTTTTGGATTGTAGTAGCAACCGCGTAATTTTTCCAAGGGATTATCGGATTTTCATTTGAATAATTAAATGTTATTTTGTGAACATCAACCAATATTTATTAGATGAGATTTTTAAGTCAAACAATTTTTTTCACTTCACCAAAATCCCATTGGTCTCCAAAATTATATATTCTTCAACTGCAGAGATTGATCCCGGATTATTTAATTATGTATGACGCTAATTACTTGGCAATGGTTACACAAAACTATTTAAAAGTTGTCACTTCGATATCAGTTTATTAAGCCAATCAGTTACAGCGTAAATTACTTCGGTTGGTTATAGTTAATTTGATACTGTTAGGCAGATGATATCAATTTAACATGTACAGTTACTATATTTTCTAGGCCTGGGCAAAAAATCCAAATCCGAAGAATCAAACCCGATCCGAAAAAGTTACCAAATCCGAACCGAAATTGATTAAATATCCGAACAAATTCAAAATTTTGGTATCTAAAAAACGAAACCGAATCCGACCAGAACCCAAATATTTTGGGTATCCGAATGTATCCGAAATAGATTTATATACTTAGATATATTAATTATTTATAGATTTAATGTATATTAGAGAAACATCCAAAATAGATAACATACTTTTAAGTTATCTAAATATTTGAAAATATATACAAATAGTCAAAAGTAAATGTTTAAAATAGCTAAAGTATACTCAAAACACTAAAAATATTTAAAATATCTATTGATTCTTTATCCAAATATTAAAATCAAACCAATTTATATGTTAAGTTTAGGTATTTTGACATATGTTATTCAAATATATATGTAATATATTGTTTTATTTATAAATTTTGAAAAATTTAAAGTATTTAATTATTTTAAAATTTTAAAAATAATTTTAATGGGTTATTCGAACCCGAACCGAACCTGAAAATATCCAAACCGAACCCGAACCGAAATTTAGAAATACTCAAATGGTTTTAAAATCTTTGACCCCGAAAACTCGAAACTCGAATAGATCCGAACCGAACCCGAATGGATACCCAAATGGTAATGCTTCTACGTTGGTTTATCATTTAATTAATATTTTATATATTAAAAAGCTAATTTGTGTTCTTCAAAAGCTGACGTGGAGATTAAGGCTGAGGATTGGGACAATAAGACAATTACGTTGAATTTAAGAAGTACTCATGTCTTGATGACGAACTTCAAGAGTTCAAGATGATCAAAGTAACCGCCATTGTTACTCCTCATCATGAAGACGATGACGGTAGCCTCGTGCAATGGGTCTTAGAGCTTGATAATGGTGGCTTCATCTCTCGTCTAGATTTTCCAGATATTCGTGGGATGATCAAGAAATAAACATGGTTCAAAATCTTAAGGTTCATCTACATATAGAACCGTCTAAATAAAAGTGGCACTATATCTATGTATTTAACTTTTTTCATTGCGGTATATGCATGAGTCTCTTATGATAGTTTGGCATTTGGGTGTGTATGGACCTCGTAATGCTATATGAATAATATATCAGTTTGCATTTTATTGTTGGACCTATGATTAATATTTTTAAAAGGCAATTTTAATCCACATTTTTGCACCAAAAAAATGTATTAAAATTTGCATTTTTGTACTTGAGATACATGCCACTCATTCATTAATTAAGGATCTGAAAAACATGTCGAAAGAAATATTCTTAAACTAAATCATTTATCATTGACCAATAAGTTAAAAATAAAAGTATAGTAACTGAGAATCTTTAACACACAAGAAAAAAGAGTCAAAATTTTCAACAAAAAAAAAAAGAATGAGAGAGTCAAATTAATTAAATTTTCAGATATAAGCAAATCAAATTAATTAAACCTAGCTTTTCTTACCGAAGCGACATGGATATTGGTAATAGCCACTCCCTCTTTTCATATTAAGTGTCACATTATCTTTGTACACAAAAATTAAAAAAATAAATAATTTTGCATATTTTCTATAAAAACATAATTACCTTTACACTTAATCATATTTCAACAATAGAAAAATAAACTACACCGTAAAATTAATAAATTTTGCATCGAAAGTCGAAAACAACACTTATTTTGTAACAAAAAAAAATTTCTAAAACAACACTTAATATAAAACGGAGGAAGTATTATCCAAAGTTTATGTTTGACAATTTTAGCATTTAATATGAAAGTTAAATAACAGATATTTAGTAATGGGGCTTTATTCAATTTGTTATTGGTAATGTTTGGAATTGTGTTAAAGACATTGGATACTCCTATCATTTTTTTTTAATATCCGGTTGGTAAATTGAGTGTCCAGTTAATGACATTTTAGTCCCAAGCACTTCAATTGGTAGTCTAATTTGCATGTGTTTACATGATCACTTTAAGTAACAAAATGCAATCAGTTTCGTCACGTATATGGTACGGTTCCAATCATTTGCTACATTAAGGATATCTATCAATTAAGTGTGAAAACTATATACATACTTTGAACGTAAGAACCCGAAACTGATCAATCTTGAAGTAAACCAAACTTTTGGTGGATCATGAACGATTCAGCAAAAGTTCATGTACATAAAAAAAAAGGTTCATGTATAAATCCCCATTTATAGTAAAAAGATATCGGACTCATCTTGGAAAAAAATTGAATAACTAACCAAAAACCCATGTGAAAAATCTATAAGAATGGCTAAAGAGGAATTTTCCTGGAACTGGATTGGGTCGAATAATATCTAGAATTCTTTTTAAAAAATTGTCTACCATCTTCCCCAAGGAGAAAAACTAAAACTAGTTAGTTCACAAAAAAACTCTGGTGTGTTTTAAGTTTATCGTCATTTAAGGGTAATTAAATTTATATGTATTCTTCTAGTTTACTTTCAATACATTATACATATATATATAGTGATATAAAGTGTATTTAGATATTATTTCAATAGTTATCTCAATTCAGACTATGGTAACTTCATTGTTTTGTTATCTGAAAAGTAAGAAATAATGTTAAAATATTAAATACTTTAACTTAAATATTCGCGGATATTTATTTCACGATACTAGTTAAAACTTTTCTCGGTTCATTGAATTCGTAACAACTATTAAGTATGGTTCCAATTAATTGCTAGGTTAAGCAGAAGAAAAAATTTAACACTCTTTCTATATTCTTCATTTTTTTTTAAAGCTATTTTCGTGACTCATGAAGTTGTGAACAATTCGTCAAATTTGCTTGTTTTCTTATTATTGCCATTTCTGGTTAAATTAATGAGCACAAATTCTCATCTCCGGTGGAACATCACTTTCACTGACAACTCACAAAAGCATATGATACATCTTTACATCCAATTACACATGTTATTTTCATAAAAAGTAACATTTCTAGCTTGATTATTAAAAAAACAACTAAAACCCTAACAGTTTTAGAAAAATGTCTGTTACCACAAGATTTATTGTAACAAGCGCATACTTCATAGTATTTAATAACTATATTATTTTGTAAAGTTTGTATTATATATAGTTTCAAGAATCCAAACATATAAGCTTTTATGATATTTTATACGTTCAAATCAAATATTTCAAGATAATTTTTCAAATATTATATCCTAGTCTATTTAGCAGCTATTATCAAGTATATATACCATAAATAAAAAGCATATTTCATAATTCAAATATTACTAAATTGTTTTGATAAAATTATAAACCTGTGGTTAGAAATTAGTCAATTAACTATGACGCTAATGACTTGACGTGGTGATTTAAAACTATTTTAATTTTTGTCACACTGACATCAGTTAGTTGTTATTATATTAAAATGCAGTAAAAGAGAATCAGTTACAGCGTAATTACTTCGCTTTGTTAGAGTTAATTTGGCTTTATTTTCCTTGTGCCAAATGAATATTAACTGAGTGTAGTAAATTGAAAATGCTGAAGCCTTTGTTTATAATAGAAAGATTCGATATGGTGAAAAAGTTATATGAGTGGGTTTAGGTTAAAAAACTAGATGAAGCAATTTGCATTGAACGTTCTGTCTCTATATAAGCACATATTCATCGAGAGAGGATTATAATCAAACGCACAAAACATATACCAAATATATATATTTTTTAAAGAGAGAGAGAAAGGGATAATGGATATTGATACGTACTATTTTTCTGGGGAGCTTCGGCTAGAATCTCCGCAGTCAAATTCATTGAGCATTTAACCAGAAAGAAAACTCATGTTTCGTTGTTCTTTGCTGCTGGTAATATGATCAACTCTTTCAACTTTCATTTTCATGTTTCTTGATTATCAATAAAAACCCTAATTATTTGCTATTATGTTTCATTATAGTGGACTTGAGGTTCCAAGTCGAGTCGAAGAATCCGGAGACAAAGGAAGTGACCATGAGCATACATGGGAACATAATCTCGAAAAACTACAAAAAGGTCACAGCAACATTGACCGTCGCGCCTAGCTTAGGCATGAAAGCTAGCTATCTGAAGTACAGCTTTGAGTTCGAGAGTATTAGCTATAAAAATGAAGATGCAAAGATCGTTGAATCTCTACTCGCCTACATTTGCTTAAGCGATTTCAGCTATAGTAGGAAAGTTAAGAACAACTTCATTGACACTCCGTATCCGGCGGAAGAATGCTTTAAACATCTCTTCAATGCATTTGAAAATGATGGTAAACTTTTGCTACTTTGATTTATATCATTTAATTCATATTTTACAGATTCAAACCCTAAGTTTTTTTTATGTTCACCAAAAAGATGAGGTGAAGATGTGTGGTGTGGATTGGCAGAAAAGGACATTTACGTTGAGTTTCATCACTATTAGGGTGGAAAATTTCAAGACGATCAAAGCAACCATCACTATTATTCCTAAGAAAGAAGGTAGCCGGGTGCAGTGGACCATCGAGGTCAAGAAGTTTGATGATAACATCCGAGAACCAGACTCGTTCCTCCCAATAGCCTGTTCTATCCGTAAGACTATCCAGAGCAAGTTTCTTAAATTAATGTTATAAATTGAAAGGTTCATCTACATATAGGACCGTCTAATTAAATAAAGTGGCAGTATATCTATATTTATATGTATACGTTCATTGCAGTATATGCGTGAATTTCTTATAACAGTTGGTATTGGGAATGTATGGACCTCGTAATGCTCTATGAATAATATATATATATATTTGCCTATTTTGTTGGACCGATGATTATAATATATCGAAAAGGCTAATTTTATAGTCCGCATTTCGTCACTGAGATATATATGCTAGGCTGCTAGCTAATCACACATTAATTAAGATTTTGAAAATTATGTAGAAGGAAATTCTTGAACAAATGCTTTATCAATGACCAAAAAAACATATTAGTATAAGAATTGAGAATTTTAAATACATAAGAAATTAAAAATTGAGAGGGTCAAATGCAGATAGAAGCCAATTTCCGTATACTGGAAAGTATGCTCATGGTCAAAAAAAAAATACCAGTAACTGCTGAGGCATTGATAGTTGATAGTAACTATTAGGGATCCGTAACATTTTCATGATAAATTAACAAATAATTTTAAAGCTATGTAATAGATATTTAGAATATTTTCCAATTATTGTCTCTGCCTCAGCAGTTACTGATATTTTTTCATTAGTCACTTTCAATATATCATCAAATTCGCATGTGTTTGCAAAATTTTCAGTAACAAAAATGCAATCAGAAACCCTTTATCAAAAAAAAAAAATGCAATCAGTTACATAAGGTTCTAATTAGATGCTACATTAAGAAGATGTAATCAACTAAGTCTAGAAACTTATACATATTTTCCAATGAAAGAACCTGCAACTAATCCATCTCAAGAAGAAAAAAACTTTTGGTGAACAATGAAATGTGGCAGTTAATTAGATGATTGTCATAAACGATCAGGAAAAAATGTATAAATCCATTTATACTGTAATAAAGAGATTGACGATCAGAAACTTTCATCTATTTTGGAGAATAATCACTTTAATAACTTACATACCTTTTGCAATATTAGTCATTTTCTCGCCTAAATTTCCATTATATTAACCTTTTAATTTATACAAAAGGATCCAGAAAAGAAAACAAAACGCAGGTCCACACATGAACATTCACTAGTCACATCATTTAATTAAAGCTCATATCTGTTTTTCCTTGGGATAAACTTTGGTTAATTGCGTATTCAACGGCCATATTTTCTACTGATGTAATTAAGGAAACCAATCACGTAAAACAACTTCTTGATTGGAGTTAATTGACACAGTAGGAAAATTAAATCAATTTGGTCTGCAGAATTATTACTCTCATGTACCACATTGGTTATATGAATGGCTATAGCAAATTTAAATGCTTCTTTTTGGTTAAATTTAGAAAGATTCCACATACAGAATGAAAAAAGTTAGATGGGTGAGGGTTATGAAAAAATAATTAATGTGATTGTTATAATTTTTATATAGATAACCACATTCCTTGAGAATGTATGTTTATAAAACTAATTAATGTATGTTTATAAAAATGAAAATTTATGATGTAATCTGTTGTGATTATTATAATAAAATAAATCAATTAAAGCAGAAAGAAAAGAGATACAAAAAAAAATTTGGTAAAAGAGATAGAAAAATTGAAATACACTTTTAATTGTTTTATTTCTATTAATTTTTTTTTCTTTATTAACATTTTTAGTTACAAAACAAAAAATCTATCAAATATCTAGTATCTACCAATGCTATTGCTGTTATAAACCCACACAACATAAACTTAACTAAAAAATATCAGCTAGAGAATGTCACAAGATGAAACTACCGTTGTGTTGACGTTAGGTGTTAAGTAACGAATTGTATGGAAACATTAAAAAGGTGATGGTGAAGCTTTTACATTACATACATCTAATTGATTTATCATTAAATTCATATTTCTCGATCAAATTTAACCCCCTAAAGATCAGCCCTGATATCTTGAGTAACTCCATGACGCTTAAATTAACAACCACCATTACTCCTAAGGGAAGGCGGTGACGCTAGCTACGTGAATGGACAACCAGCATTACTTTTTTTTTTTGAAATGTGGACAACCAGCATTACTCTCTATGCATATTAAAAATTTCTACATAAAGTGGCATACAATATATCTATATTTATTGCAGTATATATGCACGTAGCTCTTATAAACGTTTGACAGCCGAGATGCATGGATTTATAATATAAAACTATGAATAATATATCGATTAGCATATTATTGTTTGATCGATGGTTAATAATACTTCTCAAAATGGCGGAATTAATCCACATATTAAATTGGCTATTGTGATATGCAGAGTAGCAACTCGTTTCTTAGTTACAATTCACGTATATTTATACCTTTAAAAACCATTGTGAATTCGTTATTTTGTTGAGAAACTAAGATTTATGGTTAACTCTAAGAAACTAAACTAATTCACTGACCAATAACTCGAGAGTGTCAAATAAAGATATTTACAAGCTTTTCTTGGGAAAATAAAGGACTAGTAGTATTATGGAAAAGCTGAAACTGTGTGCAGCACTTAATCTTTAATTTGGACAAATTAAAGCACAGTTTTTATTGTCTTTCAATTAAAATTTGGTATCTTCATCTAACAATTAAATTAAAATATACAATAATCATTTTGTATAAACTAAGTGACTGTGTTTCCAAAAAAAACAAGTGACTAAAACGAGATCATTATTTTAATTTCATCATATTGACTTTGGTCTATACAAAGATATACTTTGTAAAAATATAGTTTATATTATTATTTCAGTTTTCTGTTTTACAAAATATACTGATATTATAATAAATAATCTATATAATATAATATAATTAAAATATTTTATGAAAACTTACTTTCTATAATTTTATCACCATTTTTTATTACAATGTGATATCATAAAATTATTCAACTTTATTTGATTGTTATACAAATAAAATATAGCATTATAAAATTATATATTTTAAATAAAAATCAAAATAAGAAAAAAATGGTTTTAGTAAAAAAATATATGGTTTTAACCATAAAAAAAGGATCCTGCATTTCAAATACGCGTCAAAATTTATTCAATTACTTGTGATGTTAATGATAATGACACATGGCATGGTTTGTCAAAACTATTTTAATTTCGTCCTATATTGATGATATCAGTTTACATAGTTAAAATGTAGTAAAAGAGAATCAGTTACAGCTAAATTAGATTTACTTCGCTTGGTTTGAGTTAACTGATACTTTTAGGCAGGTGATATCAATTTGGCCTGTACAGCTAATTTATGTTTCCATCTGCCAAATGAATTTAACTGAGTGTTAGTAAATAGTAAATACTGACGTCTTTGTTTATAGATAGAAAGATTCGATATGGTGAAAAAAAGTAATATGAGTGGGCTTAGGTAAACCTAGTTAAATCAGTTTGCATTGAACTCTCTCTATAATCTATATAAACACATATTCATCGAGAGAGGGGATTCTAATCAAACCCACAAAACATATACTTAAACTAAGGAAAAGAGAGAGACAATGGTAAGGTACAAATCTTCTCGGAAGCTTAAAAGAAAATCTCCTGCAAAAAAATTCACCGAACTTTTCACAAAAGAGAACATTCATACTTCCATTGTTTTTCCTGCTGGTAAATGATCATTTCATCCAAATTTCATTAATGTTTTTTTTTTTGAACATCCCTTAATTAGTTGTTATATATGTTTCACTGTAGAGGATTTGAGGTTCCAAATCGAGACGAAGGATTTGGAGAAAAAAACAGTGACGATAAGCATACTTGGGAATCTAGTCTCAAAAAGCTTTAAAAGGGTCAAAGCAACCTTCACCATCACTCCTACGGAAGACATGACACCTAACCGCATGGAGTGGATCTTCGAGTCCGAAAAGATTAGCAATGACATTAAAGACCCAGTGTGGATCGCTGACACTCTAGTTGGATACATCAAGTCTCTCGATTTCGTGGACAAGCTTCAGGAATAAAGATGTTATATATAGATTGAACGGTTTCATCTATATATATTGGAATATGACCGTCTAAATAAATAGGCACATATATTATTGCAGTATATGCATGAATCTCTTATAACGGTTAATATTTGGAGATGTATGGACCTAGTAATGCTATATGACTAATATATCGATTTGCAATATTGCATGTTATCGTTGGACTGATGATTATAATATTTGACAAATCGTATATTTTTGTAAAAGGCAAAACAAAACAAAAAAAATTAAGCTAAATGGTTTATTACTGACCATAAACTTAAAATAAAAGTACAGGAATTCAAATCTTAAATACAACAGAAAGAAAATATTTTGAGAGGGTGAAATGCAGATAGAAGCAAATTCCCGTACACTGGCAAATCAAACTATTTTGATATTATGGTAGCTATTATCCGTAATTTAGATTTGAAAATTACTAATCATTTGAAAATTAAGTATTAGCTATTTAAAAAAAGCGTAATTATTTTTATTTATTTTGTGATGTATGGAATTGTGTTCAAGTCATTGGATAGTCGCTATCATTATTTAAATTACAATTGGTAAGTAGTACGTAGCAGTTACTGATATTTTTTCATTAGTCACAATCCCTTTCAATATATGACTAAATTCGGATGTGTTTACATAATTATTTTAGTAACAAAATGGAATCGGTTACGTATGGTATGGTTCCAATTAGTTGCTACATTAAGGAGATGTAATCAATTAGTTGGCCATTGTGATATGCAGAGTAGCAACTCGTTGCTTAGTTCACATATAAATGTACCTTTAAAAACCATTGAGAATTCGTTATTTTGTTGAGAAACTATAGATTTATTGTTAACCCTAAGAAACTAAACTAATTGACTGACCTATAACTCGAGAGTGTCAAATAAAGACATTTACAAGCTTTTCTTGGCAAAAGGACTAGTAGTATGGAAAAGCTGAAACTGTGTGCAGCACTTTTTTAATTTGGATAAACTAAAGCACAGTTTTTATTGGCTTTCAATTAAAATTTGGTTTAACAGGTCTGGAATATCTTCATTTAACAATTAAATTAAAATATAAAATAATCATTTTGTGTAAACTATAAGTGACTGTGTTCCAAAAAAAACAAGTGACTAAAGCGAGATCATTATTTTAGTTTCATCATATTAACTTTGGTCTATACAAAGATATACTTGAATAAAAATCTAGTTTATAATATTATTTCAGTTTTCTGTTTTACAAAATATACTGATATTATAATAAAATAAGCTATATAATTAAAATATTTATGAAAACTTACTTTCTATAATTTTATCACCATTTTGATCACAATGTGATATCATAAAATTATTCAACTTTATTTGATTGTTATACAAATAAAATATAGCAGTATAAAATTATATTGTGTAAATGCAAATATCACAATAAGAAAAAAAAATGGTTTTAGTCAAAAAAATATATGTTTTTAAGCAAAAAAAAAAAGATCCTGCATTTCAAATATGCGTCAAAATTTATTCAATTAGTTGTGAATCTTGTAATGTTAATGACACATGGCATGGTTTGTCAAAACTATTTTAATTTCGCCCTATTGATCATATCAGTTTACATAGTTAAAATGTAGTAAAAGAGAATCAATTACATGTGGTAAATGATCATTTCTTCCAACTTTCATTCATGTTTTTTGATCATCCCTTAATTAGTTGTTATATATGTTTCACTGTAGAGGAGTTAAGGTTCCAAATCGAGTCGAAGGATTTGGAGAAAAAAACAGTGACGATAAGCATACTTGGGAATCTAGTCTCAAAAAACTTTAAGAGGGTCAAAGCAACCTTCACCATCACTCCTACGGAGTCCGAGAAGATTAGCAATGACATCAAAGACCCAGTGTGGATCGCTGACACTCTAGTTGGATACATCGAGTCCCTCGATTTAGTGTACAATCTCTGGAATAAGATGTTATAGATTGAAAGGTTCATCTACATATTGGAATATGACCCCTAAATAAAGTGGCACATATATCTATGTTTATTGCAGTATATGCATGAATCTCTTATACCCGTTGATATTTGAAGATGTATGGACCTCGTAATGCTATATGACTATTATATCGATTTGCATGTTATCGTTGCACCGATGATCATAATATTTGACAAAAAAAATTTTGTAAAAGGCAAAAAAAAAAAAATTAAGCTAAATGGTTTATGTATTACTGACCATAAACTTAAAATAAAAGTATAGGAATTGAAATCTTAAATACATAAGAAAGAAAATACTTTTGAGAGGGTCAAATGCAGATAGAAGCAAATTCCCGTACACTGGCAAATCAAACTATTTTAAATCGAAGAGACATTGATATTTGAGTAATACGTCATAAAAGATTTTTTATACCAAAATAACTTTTAAAGAAAAAATGACCAAAATAATTTTTATTAAAAGGTATAAATTTACATTTATATTTTTGGGTTAACTAATATAAATTTAGGGTTTAGAGTTATGGGGTGGGATTTTGGGGATGAGATTTAAAATCGAAAAAATAAAAAAATATTAATTTTTAAAAAATAAAAAAGTCTAATTTAATTATTTTTATTTTTAAAAATTATTTTTGTGACAAAAACTTCAAAAATGTTATTTGAGAAATTTGCCTTTGCTATTTTGGTAGCTATTATCCGTAAAATTACTAACCATTTGAAAATTAAGTATTAGCTATTTAGTAAAGAAGGTTAATTAATTTTTTATTTTATGTTGTGATGTATGGAATTGTGTTTAAGTCATTGGATAGTCGCTATCATTATTTAATTTACAATTGGTAAGTAGTACGTGAGCAGTTACTGATATTTTTTCGTTAGTCACAATCACTTTCAATATATGATCAAATACGGATGTGTTTACATAATCATTTTAGTAACAAAATGCAATCAGTTACGTATGGTATGGTTCCAATTAGTTACTACATTAAGCAGATGTAATCAATTAAGTTTGAAGACTTTGTACATATTTCTCAACGTGAGGACCCGAAACTAGCTAGTCCATCTTGGAGAAAACCAAAATTTTCGTGTCAAAAAGTGGGGCATTTAAATGTTCATCAATAGTTCATGTATAAATCCACTTATAGTAAAGAGTTTGACGAAACATCTCTGTTGGAGAATGGAGAATAATCCCTTTTAACGACTCACAAGTCACAACCCATATTATATATTATACGGGACCATATTATATATATACCTACCTCCTTTAGCAATGTATAAGTAGTCATCTATACACCCTATTTTCCACCAAAACTAATGGACTAGTCTTGAAAAAAAAAACGGATAGCAATTTCCAAAAAATCAAATGACATCTCCAAGGATGTAATTTTCCTGAAACACGGGCCTAAAGATAACGAGATGTGAGTGTCAAACAAAAAACAGGCCCAACAATATTAAGAGAAGTACATGTAAAAACCCGAAAAAAAACTTTCTTACAATTTTGTTTTTGAACGGCACCTTTTTATATTACTTAAAGTTTTGTTTTGTTTAGTAAATTAAAACACAAATCTGTTCGAACTTATAAAATTCCCCTTTAAAAGTTTGGATCCGTACCAGAAAAACTTAGTGAAGGAGAGATCAATCGTACAACTTTTCTCTCTTAAAGGAGACATTACTTTCCTCTAATATTATTAATAGCTTCAAACAACTAAGGTTGTTTGTATTAAAATTTTAATTATTATAATCCGAGGTAGCCGCCATAACATGAAATAGTTAGATATGCGGGGTTGCTGAATTATATGTAGTTCAATATGTGTAAGTTGAGTGAGTTGTGCATATATTGATAATTTTATAGCATAAAATCATTTGTCAAAACATTTTAAATTCATGTCGTTCACACTGGTTTATAATCACTTTAATCTCTTTAAATTGATATGAAAAAATATATATATTTTTCCAAGTACTTATCAATCTAATATATTAATGAAATTAAGCGTTTAAGAAAAATATACAATTTTAATTTGTTTAAATTAAGTGGCTATAGCATTATTCCTAAAAATAAAAATCACAATGACAGTGACAATAACGTTCGCTATTTAAGACCATGATTATAGGGGGTTCTTAAAGAGTTCTTAGAAGGGTTTTTAAGGAGAGGGGACCTACTAAAACTTAAGAACCACCTCTAAAATCTCTTAATTAAGAGCCCTTTTTACATGGGTTCTTGTACTATTTGCGGGCCTCATAGACACATGGCGGCCCGCTACAGATTCTTTTTAAATTTTTTTTTTAAAAAACAAAAAAAACAAAAAAAATAATAATAAGAACCCCAAAAGGGGTTCGGTTAATCATGCTCTAATATATTAATATATGTTGATTTTATTCTTCTCCTCTCTCTCTGTGGTCATTCAAGGAATGTGTCGCTGCACTATCGGTGGGAACAAAATCAGTATTGTGAAGACTATACGAGAGAAGCCGCCGGCCAACCATTGTAGAAAGTAACGGTGATCAACATGTGCACATGTCGTTAGAAGCACGCGACTCTGTCTTGTTGTGTTTTTTTTTTCCTATGAAACATGTCAAGCCATGGCTGCTGCTCCCACAAGGTGAGACATGTCTTTTGATTAAAAGAAAGTTTTCTTCCCACGGGAGCCACCGCTCACTTCACCTACGCCGTCCAGTCTTAAATCTTCAGACCCGTCGGTTCCACTCAACACAAGTTACAACCAATTATTTTTTTCCTTAAAATTTTTTTAATCAAAATTTTAAATAAACTTATGAAAAACATGTATGTGAACTTGGTTAGTTTTCTAGCGCGTCAAGCAAAACTATAATTTCTTATTAATAAACTAATGTACTATTGGTTTTGTGAAATATACATGACTAGAGCATTTTTTTTACTAGTTATTTCATGATATTCATTAGTCTTTTTTTTAAAGGGATATTCATTAGTCATAACTCAAAAGACTCATAACCACTTTACAGTTTACATAGACAACGGTTTACAGGAAAGATAATTAATTACAACGTAAAAGTTACAATTGGTTATACATTAGGCAACTGATATCATTTTGGAGTGTACCAAATATTTATTTTCCCATGCGCCACATGAATTAACTGAGGTGGCTATATATAGAAAGATTCGATATTGCTCAATAAACTGATGCATGCATATTTTTGTGAAACGTGAGTTACAGGCAGACAAATATGAGTATGACTACACCGTCTACTACTTACTCACAGTTTCATGATATACACATCGATCGGTTTATATCTATACGTATTATATATGATGACAAAAGGGAGTTGTGTGGGGTTAAGTAAAAAAACGTTAACGTAAATTTCATCTCTATATATAAACACCATCATCCAAAGAAGTATATTTTTACCTCATAAAAAATATACTTGTAAAAGTATCGAGAGAGAGTGAGAGAATGGAAGCACTACATGGAGTTTCTTCCGGTAAGTTTGATATCAAGTCACCGGCGGACAAGTTCTTTACATCTTTCACCGACGACGTAGATAGCACTTTTGACATAATATGTAAATCTTTTTAACTCTTCTCCACATTCCATTCATAATTCTTGATCATCTATCAAAATCTTGAACTACGTGTTGTTTCTTTCGCTCTAGCGAAGGAGAAGATCACCGAGTCTGTGGGTTGGGAGAAAAGAACAGTGACGTTGAATATGTGTGGAAATCTAGTCTCGGATAGCTACAATACGTTCAAAGCAACCATCACGGTCATTCCCAAGGAAGATGAGACCGATGGTAGCCGTGTGGTGTGGACCGTGGAGTACGAGAAGATCCGTCAAGACACTGGAGATCCAATGTGGATCATCGACATTCTTATCAATTACTTAAAGGAGACTGATGAATATCTTTGTATGTAGTCTTTTTCATAATCACAAGGTGCGTATTTAGTTAGGATATAACCTAACATCTTAGGTGAAATGGGATTTAATTATGTTTCTACGTTTATTGCATTATATTTTGATACGTTCGGCATATTGGGATGTATAAACTCGCAAGACTTTCAAGATGAATATTATCGATTTGCATATTATTGTTTTCCATATATATAATTTTGCATAGTTTTCTTGGACCGAGGATTCTGAAAGATTGCTAGAAGGTTAAGTTAATCTTCGTTTGGTTAAATGGGTAACTGATACATGGCGGATTAACTCAAGTCTGCATATTATTGTTTTCCACTATTGAATTGTAATAACTACAAGTCGACTATTAAGTTTAGTATGTTTAAGTTGTTGTGGTTAACGCTAAACTCATCACATACATATATATCTATATATGATTGTGAATTTATTTCTAAAAAAGAAAGTTATGTAGTTAGAAAAGTGAATTTGATCGGCTAGACCATGATTTTCTTGCCCCCCCTCCCCGTCCCCCTCCCCCACAAAAAAAGTAAAAAGCAGTAAAAAAATATGTTTGTAGTTTATATGATGAGTTGGCATTTTCTTCTTTTGCCTCTGGCCAGCAACGTGTCAATAACACAAGAGGTCAATTTCTTCAACTCTTTTTTTGCAAGAAATATTAAAGCATAGTTTCCAGTTTATGCAAATTATTTGATTTAAAAGTGAATACGAGAATAGTACATCTCTCTCTCTCTCTTCTCACTCTAAAATCTTTCGTGAAGAAAGATAGGGACAAGGGAGGCTGGATTTTAGCTCAGGCAGAGTTCCGTGCGGCGACGGTGGTGGTGCCTATCGGCGATTCTATCCTCTTATTCACATGTGTCTCAAATTCTCATTCCTTGTCCACATGTGTCTTTTAGTTAATAGTTTATTTCACTTGGCCAAGTGTTAGACTTTGTGTGGCCCATTGAGTGACTAGATGCTAGATTTATTAATATTTTATGATGTCAATTACGCAAAACTATATTATCATCATATTTACGAAAAACATAGTCAACTCTAGACACCAAATACACTGAGACATTATCCTTATTTCCTGAATGGGAAAAATGAGAGTAAAACTTGAGATTTCTATCAGCAATTCAGCACCAAAACTATTTAACTTTTACTAACTACAAGTCAACTATTAAGTTTGGTATGTTAAAGTTGTTGAGTTACATGAGCAATTGTTAACCCTAAATTTCATGACATACATTATATTCCCTATATATAATTGTGAATTCATTTCTAAAAATAAAAGTTGAGTAAAAGTGCATATGATCGGCTAGACCAAGATTTTCTTGGCCCCCAAAATAAAATGTACTAAAAAACAGTAAAAACATAAAAAAATGATTTTAGTTTATATTGATGAGTTGGCATTTACTTCTTTTGCCTCAGGCCAGCAACGTGTCAATAACACAAGAGGTCAATTTCTTCAACTCTTTTCTTGCAAGAAATTAAAAGCAGAATTTCTAGTTTGTGTAAATTAAAAATGACTACGAGTATAGTGGGAGGTCATGATTTTAGCTCAGGCAAAGCTTTGTGCGGCGGCGGTGGTGCCTGTCGGCGATTATATCTACTTCAATCCTCTAATTCACATGTGTCTCAAATAGTCAAATTCTCAATTCTTGTCCTCGTGTGTCTTTTAGTTAATAGTTTGTATTTTGATTGTATATGGGCTTCGAAAACTATTATAATGGCCAAGTCTTAGACTTTATGTGGCCCATTACGTGACTAGAGGCTAGAGCATTTATTAGTATTTTAAGATGTCAATTACGCAAAACTATATTAGTATAACAACATTTAATTTTTATCAGTATATAGTCATATGGTCTTGAAGTTGAAAATGTATATATAGTAAAAGCTAACAAACCACGACGAAAATTACATGGTTGGTTACAATTCATTTATTTTCCCATGTGCCACAAGACTTAGGTGACTACAAAAGTTAAGTAAACTGTAAAAAATGGTAAAGCTTTTGGTTATACTTAGAAAGATTACATATGGTGAAAAATAGGTAGATGCATGGGTGGAGTTAGGTGAAACCGTAAAAAGAGTTAATGAATTTTATGGCGCATTCTGTATATATAAACACAATCATATCATCAAAAGGATCATACACTAAACCCACAAAACTTATACTTACAAAAAAAAACAAACAGAGAAAATGGAAGTCTCTTCTGGTGACCTTGAAGTTAAGTCCCCGGCTGAAAAGTTCTTTCGATCTGTCACCGACGACATAAACGACCCTTTTAACAATATTGGTAAATAATGAACTCTTCCACTTCCCATTCATACTTCTTTTTGTCACAGTTCAAAACACCTAACTGATCATAATTGTCTCACCGTATGTGGCAGAGGATAAGATAGAGACGATGAATTTGGACGATAGAGCATTGACGTTGTCGATGAGAATGAGTGGCTGTCTTATCTCGGAAATTTACAAGACGGTCAAAGTAACCATCACGGTCAGTCCTAAAGAAGATGGGGACGGTAGCCGCGTGGCCTGGACGGTTGAGTTCGAGAAGATCCGTCATGACATGGAAGATCCACACTTGATCATCGACTGTCTTATCGACGTTCTTGTCAGTTACTTAAAGGAGACCGATGAGAATCTTCTTCTATAAGCGTTTCTAAATCAAAAGGTTCGACTTTATGGAATGATGAATAATCTAATGAACAAACTTAAAAAGTTAATTTAAATGGGACGTATATGTGTGTGTGTCTACGTTTATTTCAGTGTCGACCGATGATTACAACAGATTAGGCCCATAGATTCCAATTTTTTTTTAAATATATGGCCCATTATATCATCTATATTTCGGAGCTCATAGGCCTATTCGGATGGAACACATGCAAGTTATGTTTTTTTTTAAACGACGTGCCACGGTTATGGTGCATATTAAGAGCCACGGTGTATGAGTTGGCTAAACACATGCAAGTTATGGGTTGCACTTTGCATGCCTTTTCTCAAATAATTTTCGATGATTTGATTAAACAAATAAACAAATGTCTGCAACAAATCACGACTAATGTACTACCATATAGATTCTTGTACTATAGTCGTATACTCGTATTTCTCAACCCCATATAATTGTTTCATTATCCATATATAAATTACCCATTATTGTTCTTGATGATGTGAGTGTGTCATATATAGTTTTTTTCTGTGAGTGTGTATCCTATATAGTCACGTTCGTTTATGATAAAATTGAGAAGTTTATGAGCGATGATGGAGGAATATATACAAACTAATTTGTAAATAAATATACAAGTCTTTTAAAGTACATATATATATATAAGTTGAAGTTTACAACACATTGCAAATAGTCTGACTCACATCTAAAACCGCCAGATTCGATCGTGTAAATTAATTTCTTTATTTTAATGATTGGGATCCATACCGATCCAGATGTAAGGAAAATAATTTCTCAGTAGTTCGACCACGACTATGAATATACGATCTTTATCACTTGAATATTATACTAATGGTATCTTGAATCAAATGTTTTGAGACTTGTGGAGTGAAACACATCATGTGGTTCTCGATTGAGACTGCTTACTAATAATTAAAAGAACAAAAAAAGAGAGCCATTCAGATTCAGTGGGAACAAACGTTGGCAATTATCGGACAGATCGGAATAGAGTCTAAACCCAACGAAGCCTAGAGGCTAAATGGATTCCACGGGGGATGCTACATTCAATAACGTCATACATGACCTAACAACACGCAATGGTTCTTGCCTTATTGGCCTCATCATTTTGTACTATATCAAACCCAATGGTTCAAGTTGGTTCTAAACTCACTACTAGCTTGTTATGGACGGACACTTTCCAAGCATTTAAATAAAAATAAAATAAATATAAATTTGCATAGAAACTAAAAATCATTGTATATGTATTTAGTTTGCCATTTAAAAAAAATCTAAAATGTAATGATATGATTAAATAAACATAATTTATTTGTTGGCAAAAAAACATAATTAATTTATTATTCTCATATTTCTGGTATTACTTTATAGCAGTTTATCTTTCTCACAGAAAAACGACAACACAGATCTAGATTGTGGATGTAAAACGATTAATGACACAAAAAAAAACCCTTTTTATTTTTTTAAAATACTAGAAAAGAACAGAATATTTAAATACAGAACAAAGGGATAGTCAAGAAGTCTTGGACTACTATTTATACATGGACCATAACCACGTCCATTGCATATCATCACAAACTCTGTTGTCATAAGCTAAAAAAAAGACAATAATGGAAGAGTCAAGACCGTACAGAAGGGAGAGGAAGCAGGCGAAGAAGAAGAAGAAAACGGGTCGTGGGTCAGGTTCTGGATTCGGGTCAATACAGATGGAAATGAGGAGGCTCCGAGTTCTGATACCGGGTGGGCGAAGATTGAACCACCCGAATCTGCTTCTATCAAAGACTACTCATTACATTATGCATTTGGAGTTGAGGATTAGGTTTCTCAAAGCCCTCTCTGATATGTGCTCCCTCTCTCAAAAATAATATTTTGATCTGTTAGTTATTTTTTCTTATTCATCTTCATTTTTTGTTATTCTAAAATTAAATTTTATCTTTACGTTAGTATGGTTATGCAACACTCTTTATGTTGAAATTTGTTACTTCCTTTCCATGATTTAGGTGAAGTTTGTTATTTGGGCCTCCAGTAGTAAAGATTATCGGAATTGGACCTTTATAGCCCATTGTCATATAGCTTTTCTAAAAAAGTGGCGATGACAGGCTTTTTCTTTATTTTACCAATTACAAATTCCGATGTTCACAAACTCGATTTTTGTAACAACCCATTTGTGCACATTACCATGTGGTTAGTGGGTTCTCCATATAAATACTATCCACTACCACTAGGCAGTAGGCACTAGTGACTTTTTGTGTTGCTTATTTATACGAGTCCCTAGAATCTAGAGATTCAAAAATAGACTGACACAAAAATATAGAGTACTACTACTGTTTTAAGTCTACTTCCTTTTAGTTGATTATTTTCAGAAATTAATGGTAACGATAAACGATTATTACGGACTGTTATTGATGATTTTGATACCTACCATTAGAAAATTAAGTATGGTATTAGGCTTTTAGCTACTGAATCATTATTACAAAAAAAAAAGGATAAGGAAGCCAAAACTTAAGTCGGTAGGCACTAGATCCCTGAAACAAGCATTGGCCTCCACACCAAAAGTTTTATAAAAAAAAAATTAGAAAAAACACACACAAAAAGGCAGGTGACCCAATAAGAGAACCTTCATAACTCTATGTTTAAGTGATAGTCAATTAAATTAAGCATATGTTTTAAATTAATGATGGTAGTTCTCTCTGACTGTGCCAAATCTGTTTAGCAATCATTTCATATTCCAAAAAATCCTGCAAGGAGATTTTTGTTGAGTTTCATGGATTTATAATCATAAATTCAGAGTGTTTATGATAAAAAAAAAAAAACTGAGAGAAGAGCTTAATGGTGTCTCTGTTCTTCTTCATCACTATGTCTCAAAAGATTCATCAAATCTCACCTTCTTCTTCTTCTTCTTCTTCTTCATCTGCTCCTCCTCCTATCACCACACCTTCCGGTAACAATCAAACAAGCCCACTCCTTCTCTTCATCCTCCTCCTCGTCTCCCTCCTCTTCTTCCTCTGCACCATTCTCCATCTAGTAATCAGACACTACTCAAAGCAAAAAAGGTCGAGCCTTTCTTCCTCAACGTCCCATCCCGACCAACAAAGCCCACAACTTTCCGATTCCGACACTTACCGAAGACAGCTCCGACAGCTGTTCCATCTCCACGATTCAGGTCTAGACCAAGCTCTGATCGACGCCCTTCCTGTCTTTCTCTACAAAGACATCGTCAAAGGCTCCAAAGAGCCGTTCGATTGCGCCGTCTGTCTCTGCGAATTCTCCGAGGACGATAAGCTCAGATTGCTTCCGGTTTGCAGCCACGCCTTCCATATAGATTGTATCGACACGTGGCTCCTCTCGAACTCCACGTGTCCGCTTTGCAGAAGAGCCCTCCAGGATTTGAATTTCGAGTTTTTCGCCGCCGGAGAGGATGGAGAGAGGGTGTCTCCGGGGGAGAAACCGGCGGAGAATGGTATCATGAGTGGGAAGAGAGTGTTCTCAGTGAGGCTTGGGAAGTTCAGAAGCAGTAATATTAATATTAGTGAGTGTGAAGGAGGAGAGACAAGTAGTCTTGATAACAGAAGATGTTTCTCAATGGGGTCTTATCAGTACATAGTGGCTGAATCTGATCTGGTTGTGGCTTTGTGTCCTGATAAGGAAGGTCTGAAGAGTAATAATGTTGAAGGGAAGAAGATTAACATGAGGAGTAAAGGTGAGAGCTTTTCTGTGTCAAAGATTTGGCAGTGGTCTAATAAAAGATCAAAGTTTGGAAATCAAGGGGAGACCAATCTGGTTGGTTCTTCTTCCTCTTATGCTTGTTCTGCAAATGGTAGTAGAGGTGTTGCTGGTTTGTCATTGAATGGGAGGAGATTTCAAGGGCCATGAGATTAGAAAGGTAGGTGCAGATTAAAGGGTAGCTAAGTTTCTGCCATTGATTTATTTATTTTGAGTTTTTTGTTTTGAAATTTATTTTGTTAACACTATACTGTAGTGGTGGTCTTTTGTGTCTCTGTAGCTGAATCTGTTTGTGTTTTGTTAAGGGCAATAAGCTTGTTCTTTGATTTATGTTATTTTGATGGTTCTATTAATCCCCTGTTCTAATCAAACTTTATTCATACAGTCACAAATTTTGGGATATCTAATGAGTTCGTTTGAAGTAGATGAAGTCCCACTTTTAAAGCTCCATGTTTTTAAGTTTAATGGGTTTCATTATCTCAAAGTTTCCAAATATTGTTTTCTAGGGGGACAATATTTAATATATGAATATCTCTTTCATTTATATATAAAAAGAAGAAGAGAAGTCAAATATTATTTCTTTGGTGGGGTTTTAGACTTGTAGAAAATATCCAAAAATGGGATGAAATCATTATTGGTAGGGATAAACAATGATGACCCATTATTTGCTATTATGATCCAAAAGAGCATTTGATTAAGAAGTAGGAAAGAAACTCTCACGTTGATCTTGGAATTCACCTTCATAATAATTGCGTCACGATGATCACCCAAGTCAGACATTGTCTTCAAAATCATATCAAAGTAAGTCACATGAAATTCCACTATTTGATCAGTACCGACTGTACACATAATCAAACTGGCTTTACTTTGGTAATGTAGTTATCTAACTACATCACTATCTATGATCTCCCAAATTGCAGATATTTTGGGCAATCTCTCTTCAAAGTTGAATAGTTCAGATAAGAGAAATATTGTTGATCAAGACAAGTATCTAATTTAATTGCAAATCTAAGACATGATAAAAAATCCAAAACTTTTGTTTGCAATACTGAAATGTAGTTGGATAAACTCAGAAAAAAAAAATAATATATATATATATATATATGTATGTTCAAGGCAATTCCTACCATGACATCAAACTTAGTGTTGAAATAACACCAAATTCAATATTTTGATGTTACACTTTATTTTGCATCTCCAACCATTTTTACCAAGTTCTACACAAAAACAATTTAAAACTACTAATTTTATATTTTGATAACTCAATACTATTTGTAATTGACTAATTAAATTTTAGCATATATAAATTTTATATTTATTAGTTAAAATATGTCTTCGTAAAATGTTAATAATTTATATTACTCAGTTTATAATTTAATCCATTATTATATGTAAAGTATTTATTAAAATTTTCATTCCATCGACACATTGTATTTTATTCAGCTCAAATCTTCATTCAATAAATCAAATTGATCCAGTTTCGTGGGTGTTCCATAAAACCAATCAATTAAACTCTATTCTTACTATGACCAAACGAATACAAAAAATTCATATGCATCAAAAATTAAAGATAGACATGATGAAGGTCAGTATTTAGATATCAATGAAAAAGTTATGTCATTTGAACAAGAGAGGAAAGAGCTCAACAGAGTAAGAACTTAGATGTCGGTCTAACTTGACTTAGTGAATCATATTTTGAGGCAAAGGATGAAACCACTGGCCTGCAGAAGCAGATTAGAAACTCAACTATCTCTTTCAGAGGAAATGAAGAATAAAACATTAGTAAAGAACCTAATTAACTTTCAGTTTTGTAAAAATGGAGGAAAATATAGTGAGGGTTTCTTTTGGAAAGAGAGCAAATTGTGAGGAGAGTTGTGGAAACCTCTGGCTTGATGACAAAATGATTCAAACAACATACTTGTTTTTTAATTATTTTGTAAGTTTTATTAGATCATTGGATTTTAGTAGCACTTGTTGCAGCAAAAATAATTATTTGAAAGATTTTAAGGAATTATGGAAATAAAAAGTTTACTTGGTTGTTACTGTACCATCTTGTCCAACCTATATAGAGTTTCTGATTCAGTTCAAAATTTCCTCTAATAAAGTTAATGATTCAACTATGCCAAGACTTAAACTAACACAGCTGAAACATTTTGTCAAATTAATAATATATCCGATCGAGAAAAGTTTGAGTATATAACATGAATCAAGTTTCCTTATAGAGAAGAGATTAATAATCCATAGGAATTATAAGCCATATGTATACAAACAGATTTATGCAAATTTATCTCTTTATCAAAGGCATTATGCACAGAGAAAAAAAAGAATAAGATGTTTGTGCATAGTTAAACTCTAAACCTTACGAGCCTTCCACAAACATTTTATTTTGTCATCTCTTGCTCTATATTGTCAATAAGCTGAAGACGAGCTTGACGTCCATTCCAAAGACACAAAATTCTTGATATCTTAACAACAAATTTTGTTTCTATTATACCATTCATGTTACCCGTAATCTCGAATCTCATGTCTTCAAAGTAAGATTGTATGTCATGAAACTACAATATACTTGATGAACTATTTAAAAATTTACTACAAATTCTAAATTAATCATACATAAAATGAGAGAAACGAAAAAACAAAACTTAAAAAATATAAACTCACCAAAATATCAGTTATAGTCCGGTAATCATTTGTTTTTGCATTAATTAACATGTCAATGGAAACGCCTACAACAAGACCACTTACATGAATTTTCATCTCCACCAAAGCCACACTAACTGAGAAACAAATCATTTTCAACATAAAGTTACAATAGACAACAAAATCAAAACCAAAGAATAAAATTATCACCATGAAAATGAAAAATTAACATTGATAACTTACTTGCGCAAACATTGTGCATCAATATAGAGTTATCTACACATTTTACCTTTGAATTTATGTAAATTGGATACTCGAAAACATTCTAAGAAGGTCAGACAACATGTAAAGCATTCTCAAAAAGTTGTATTCTAACTGCATGTGTAGATGATATTGTATAAATATGAAGTTGAAACTAATTAGACTTTTTGGAGGGGAAAATAGTTGCTGAAAAGACAAATGAAACTATGGAGCCTATAGTGATGGTCGTTTTGAAATGTAAAGAGTTTCATGGACATATTAAAAAGAGTGGCCAAACTTTGTGCATATTTAGCACCATGTTGTATACTACAAACCATCTTTAAAAAAAAAAATACATGTTAGATTTGAGCAACAATTTTTTTATTTAATCCACTTTGAAGTTCAATGATTACATTTTAACCTCTGTCTTTCCATATGAGACTTTGGTTCCCGAACAATCAACTGCAAAATCTATAGGTCTGACTTCATTAAACCGTATTCGATCAATCAACAATTTTCCTTCCAAATAAGGCGACTTATCCCCAAATATAATGAAAACAAAAGTAAAATTCTCAACTTTGAATTTTAGCCAAATAAATACTGAATAACTCATCAAAAAATTAAATATCTAAATTTTTATATTTTTGTTAATTCAATAATACACGGTTAACCATGAGCCAATGGTGCTAGTTTTTTGTGAGAATAGTGTTAGTTTAGTACATTATTTTTGTTATTGTTAGTACGTAATACTGTATATTTTGTTTCATTTAAATGAGAAACTTCTTCTTCCCTAGTAAGTAAATCTGTTATAATATGTGACACCAGAACATGAATTCAATTTCTTACAAAAGATTAATTGAAACTTCCAAATATGACATGATTTTTTTGCTAGACCTTATTCAGTCCAAATAAAACATATTATTATAAAAAAAGATACAACAAATTATTGTGATTTGTCAAATGTTCAAACATAATCACTTACTAGTCCCCACGTAAACCAAAATTCTCTACCAAAATTATAATGCTCATGTTTGTTTTTTTTTTAAGTTAAAACTACCTCGTACGTTCTAACCCAAGATTATGTCAAATCATCCGTATAATGCAACTGAAATGTTACTAAACATGCCACATTAACGATCAAACAAAACTGATCAAGACGAGTGATTTGAAGTTGTTACTTTATAAAGGAAAAGCTGGCTAGTTGCATGTATGCGATCTCTCAAATTAGCTACAGTTTTTGTTTCAGGAAAGGGATGAAAAGAATAGGAAGGTAAAACTGATTTTGCTGCATCAACGGCTCGGGCAAGACCTATCTCTTGTTTTAAACGAAGATGAAAATAAATACTCAAAAGTAAGCATCTCCACAAGCCGCGAGGGAAGTTGTTGTTCTGTCCTTCCTCCAATACATCCTTTCCGTTCACTTTGTACCCAATCCTCATGCGCATCACAAGAGATTTCTGCCATATAAACATTAAATCCCTTTGAGTGTTAAAAGTCACCGAATCCAAAGGACCATCCAATCTTTATTTTAGCGTAGACTGAACTGTGGATCATGAAATGCTAAACTGAATGTTAAAGACACATGAACTTAGAAAAGAAGTTTAACATAGAAAGTGTATATACCTTCCCGTGCTGGCTGTTAGCAACTCTCAGATTCTGCGTTATGTTACCGCTTGACGGGAGTGTGTTACTGCTAGCTGTACTAAAAACCACAATGATTTGTTTCTTGGTGACTGAATCTGAAGCTGATATGGAAACATTATCTGCTAAAAACAAACCGAACATCCCAAAGGATTATCCGTAACCGCACGAGGAAGCTTTCCATGCTGCTCTTGCTCTTCTCCGGTAAGGATTCAAACATGGTCTGACCGGTCTCAAAGGCTTTTGATCATAAACAAGCTTTGTATATTTCTTGATCCTATGTAAACACACACAGCCAAAAATGTTGGTTATAGAGCAGAAGATGGTAATGTTTAAGATGTGAGGATGCGACAGGAACTCACAGTGTGATGTGAAACGTTAGAACAAAGCCTATATTGTAACAGAGCCACCAAAGAAACCTGCTGCTATAAGAGCTACAATCTATGCTTTATGGTTTGGTGATCAGTTTATGATTTTAACGCCAACTTGGTCCATTTGGTTACTCCATTCCGTGTTAAATACAAACCACCATAGAGTCTTCAAAAGATATTCTATACAAAGAGATGAACACTCATATTCTAAAAAAAAAACAAAAAAAAAAACAACAGGGAAGAGAAGGTAGACGAAAACACCTTCCCTTAGCCTTCATTATACACAACCCCCAAACCCATATATTTCTATGTTGGTTTTGGTTACTCACACTGCCACACTTCTTCTTGTCAGATGATGCTCTCAAACGCCACATGTGTATGTGAGGAGGATGAGGATTCTTGTTCATACTCTGGCTTCGAGCTGCTGGATGCAGCACCCAGTCCCTCTAGGAGCTTCAATACGTCAGAGACATCATCTAAGAAGTACTTGGCTTTGCTTGGTTTTCTCCCCACAGTGCAGGCAAAGATCTCTGGTCGCATTGGGAGGTCAGGGTTAGTCACTGTGTTTAATATGCTCTCAAACATGTCCTCGTCTGATCTGTCATCTCCTATACACATCACCATGTCAGGTGAGTTTCCATTCTCTACCATTCGGTGTAAGACTTTCTCCACTGCTAGGCCTTTACTTACTCCCTGCATCAATAAGAAGAACAGTAAGTACACTTGTTTGCAAGCAAAGAAAAGGAGTGAGATAGATCTCTTTATCTTACCTGTGGTTTGACCTCTACGATGTGCTGGCCTCTCTTGACGACCACAGGCTCGTTTGCAAGCACGCTCTCTAAATGATCAAGAAGCTCCTTTGCTTGGCAGGATCCAAAGTCTGGATCCGCGTCTTGATGATGCCAAACCAAAGCACTCTCTTTAAACTCTATAGTGGAACCATCGGTTGCGTCCATGTAGGATCTCATAACTGGTTCAACCATTGTCTTCCATTCCACTTCAGCTGGTGAGTAACAAGTCTCCCACTCTTTCTTGCTACTCCACCTGAATCCAAATACAAATGAGTATTAGTTTTTCCTTACCTGAGAGAAACATTTTATGTTTAAAACTTTGAGCATGCATATACCTGATGAAGTATCCATGTTCAGCTGCTATTCCAAGATTTTCACATGGAGATAGCCAGTCACTCAGAGACTCCCAGCCTCTACCACTGACGATAAACACGGTGTTTTTCGGATCTTCACACAGAGATTTCAGAACAGAGAGGACTTCAGGAGTAGGGGTTTTAATAACTGAGCTCTCAGGAACTAGAGTGCCATCATAGTCCAAAAATATTGCTCTTCTCACTGTTTTTCTGTACGTGGAGACAATGTGGTCGATAGATAGCTTCCTAAAGCTCGGAGACAGAGACAAAACTCTGAAACTCAACCCAAAACCAATACCCCAACAACGTTTGTTATAATGATCCTGGCTTGCCCTCTCTAGATCCTGCAAAAAGCTCTTTGCCCAATAACCCACATCATGAGTACTAACATAGTGATAGTGTTTCTCATGCCTCAACTGCTTCTCAGCCTCACTCATCTTGAGGGCTAAGTTAACCGCTTCTGCAACAGCATCCACATCCCATGGGTTCACCCTTATAGCGCCACTCAAAGAAGGCGAGCAGCCTATAAACTCAGAGACCACAAGCATGCTTGTGCGTGGCGAGTCATGGCTAATCCCCATGGCTTTATCTATACCTGGAGTCCCTTGCCTGCAGATGATATACTTGTATGGAACTAAGTTCATACCGTCTCTCACTGCATTCACCAAACAGCAGTCTGCCATAGCATAATAAGCAGTCTTCTCATATCTTGGAACAAGACGATCAATCAAGATAACTGGCTGATATCCAGGGGAACCGTAGCGCTCATTGATCCTTTTTGCAGTTACATATGTCTCCCTCTTTGCTTCTTCCACATCCTTACCAGAGGCCCGCGCTGGATTCACTATCTGAATCAAGACAACTTTGCCTCGCATATGCCAATACGTCTCAAATAGATGTTCCATGGCTATAAGTTTGAGGCTTATGCCTTTAAAGATGTCCATATCGTCGATACCGAGAATCAGCTTCTTCCCTTTGAACTGTTCTTGAATCTCTTTCATTTTCGCTGCGGTGGAGGGAAGGTTCAAAACAGACTCAAGCCTACCTATATGGATGCCAATAGGAAGAATCTTGATAAACACCGTTCGACCAAAGTAATCAAGCCCGATGTGACCACGCTTAGACTCGTAATCAAGGCCAAGCATTCTACTGCAGCATGACAAAAAGTGGCGAGCGTAGTCAAACGTGTGGAAACCAATGAGGTCACAGTTCAACAGCCCTCTCAAAATATCGTCCCGGACTGGCAAAGTCCGGTAGATTTCAGATGAAGGGAAGGGACTGTGGAGGAAGAAACCAAGCTTGATCCTGTTGAACCGCTTCCTCAAGAACGTGGGAAGAACCATCAGATGATAATCATGAATCCAGACGTAATCATCCTCAGGGTTGATGACTTCCATCACCCTGTCCGAAAATATCTTGTTTGCAGAAACATACGCTTGCCAGAGACGCCTGTCGAAACGATCACCGTGGTCAGGGAACATGGGAAGCATGTAATGTAAGAGCGGCCACAGGTGGTGTTTACAGAAGCCACGGTAATACTTTTCTTGAATCTCCTTCGGCAAAAACGTGGGAACACAGTTGAATTCCGACAAAAGCTTTTGTGAAACAGCTTCTTGCTCACCCGCACCAATATCAGCATTGAGGGAACCTATGTAAACGAACTCTGTATCCGGAGGAAACCCATCTCTGAGCTGAATGAGAAGAGAATCTTCGTCCCAGGTAAAGCACCATTGTCCAGTTTCTGCATCTCTCTTAGCTTGTAGAGGCAACATGTTAGCAACAATAATCTTCCGCTCGTGGGAGCCAGTGGAGGAATTGACATCGGAGGATCCATCTCCTTCCAACTCGGAGACGATACCAGGAACAGTCATGACACGAGGAAGAGCCTTTTGAGTTTGGGGAAAGTCTAACAAGTCCCAAGATGCTAAGTCGAGAAAGTTTGCACAAGATCTCGACACCATGGAGAAGCAAGCAACAAGAGAGTTGTGTGCTGACAAGTCTAAACACTTATGGTCAAGTACCTGAGAACAAAAGCAAAACCCATTCGCTTAAAGTTAACTGTTAACGTCACCAAAACAATGATCTTAGGACACGACCGCACATCCACTCTTATCTTTAGGACAGAAAGCTTTACCAATAGAGCTAGCAACTCCGGATAAAAAGGAGAAACATAAAAACGCCAAATCAAGCTGTCCAAGTTGTGATTTTTACCAGAAACAGATCAAACCCAACACCAAAAACAGCTAAAGAACACGTTTTTACAGTGATTCCGAACAAAAGTCAAGCAACCCAGAAAAAATAGAGCAAAAAAAAGACAAAAACAAAAAAGGTGGTTCACTGCTGCTTTCTCACCTTCTAAATCGCCGTTTGATTGTCTTCTTTGTGAAACCGATGAAAGAGAATGATAAGGACTTATTAGAACTCTCTGGGACATTAGCTGTAAGAGACGGAGCATCGAAGAAGATTGATGCGAGAGAAAAATGAATAACCCAAGATGCAGATATACACGTTTTCTAACGATCTATTTTTTTTTATTTTTCTAATTTTGGTGAAAGGACGCTATTACCCTTAATCCTCTTATCATCTTCGTACAAATAGGGTTGGTAGATGACTAGATAATGCGGTGGACCTCTCTTTTCTTCTTCGGCTGAGACAAATAAAAATGATATCCTTTAATCCAATCCAAATGTTAATGGCCATCTTTATTAAATTATGCGATATTTAATAGAGATCTCATCAAACCTACTGTCTAGGTCGTATATTGTGTTCTGGGTCCACTTTCATAAACTTTTTATAAAATTGACATTTTTTGGCTGTTTTATATTGACCTATCGTTTACGAGTTTATCCGAATTGGAGCCACGGCATATTCAAAAATCAACTAGTTTTGGTTGACATGACTTCCAAGCATATTTTCAAATTTTTATTTGACCAGAAAAAAAATCCTCCAAGCAGAACTAATTCTAGATTTATTTTGATAAGTGAAAATACTATAAATATTACAAAAGGTACATTATAAATAATTCTTTTATATACCCATACTCCAAATTATATAAAGTTCTCCACCAAAAAAATAACATATAATTTTTTTTTAAAAAGCAATAATATACAAAGTTAACAAAGAAAAGACAAAATCCTATAAAACATGATGGGGAATTTCATATGTTATACTTAGGTCGCATCAACATGTTGATCATACATTTATTTTAACTTATTATAATTCAGTTTCAGTATATATATATAATATATATATATATATATCAAATTTGAAATTTTTTTCAATAAAATAAAATAAATTATTATTATAAGTTTATAATTTGAAAGACACAAATGAACATGCTGGAAAAAAATGCTGGATATTGTGAAGAAATCCTGATTAGAATGATTTTATATAATTATGGAGAAATGAAAATTTATATGGTAAATAAAATAGAATTAATATAGGGATTTAGGTGTGGAGTCTGGTAGCTGGACCATGATCTAATAACCTCTATTTTATTTAAATGTATATGTATATATATATACTTGATCATTTCTATAAATTTAATTCTTGTTAAAAGTATATGTTATCTGAATAACTAATATTGGTAAAAAAAAGTAAATGACTATTTTATTAAGAATATTCTTGATTAAGAAGAACATACCTTTTTGATTAATTTGTAAGCAATTGCGATCAATATCATAATTAACACAATATTCAGCCCCACTGTAAATTGATTTTAGTTGGCATGTTACTCAAACCATATTTTTTAATAACGCTCTTTTACATTCTTTCTAGCATTGCTTTTCTTTTACTATTTTCAAAAGTGGCATATTTCATTGTGATTGTCATATATATATTTATGGTAAGTGGCATATTTCATTGTGATTGTTATATATATTTATGGTTCTCTCATGACCCAACCCGCTTGCTGTGGCGGGCGGCTTTTTGTTTTTTTCACAAAATTGTTGAGTATATATGATTTTATTTCAGTTAGCTATATTATAAATATGCTTTGGTAAATTTAAGTTAGAATTATATTATGTTGGCGGTGTAGCTGCATTTTCTTTGTTGTATAGAACTAATTTCGTTGACAAGTCGTGTCATGGTAACATAGAATAGTCGTAGCTCTACAAAGTGCAAGTAACGTTTGAAGAATTTTTTTTTGTAATTTATTAGTCAGTAACCAAACTTCCAGACACGATCTCTAAGACTAGATCCATATAGATAAGATGATTTGAATCAATCTTCTTGCTTTGACAAGAAGGATAATATCATTAGAAATAGAATTATCTACTCGTCTATAGAAAAAGACATACAATGAAACAAACCAAAAAATGCAACATGCATGTACATAGTAGATAAAGTAAATTTATACTAAGTTAAAGAAGAAGTCATTATTAAATTTTATAGCTTGGCCAAACAAAAATAATTAAAACATGTAATGTAAGCACACACACACATTATCGTATTGAGCTAATTTTTAATTTTGTTAATTATTAAAAAGGCACCATGCTGGTCGGGTTGGCCTCTCAAATCTCCAAGGGCTAAAAGCTTTTAGGCAGCATTAAGAATATCACTAAACATGCTAACCATGTATTTAATTACGGTAATACCCTGAATTGGTTTAGTGGTTGGAATGTAATAACGTTGACATCTAGGACGTGTTTTGTTTTCACGTCGCCAACGAGGATTGGGTTGATTGGATCCAAATCAGATAAACACTTGCTTTTTTCTTCTTCTTCTTTTGCTGCTTTTTTTGTTTGTTTATATCTTCGCCTTTTATTTTATAAATATAAAATAATTTATTTTACAGCGACTTTCCACTGGATAGGGGCCAAGCGCGTGGTGTATTGACACGTGTAAATTAGAGCTGTGAGTTCGGACATTTGTGTCCGAAAAATATCTTAACTTTTGTACCGAAAGGCACGTGGAGGATGAGTGGGATCTACATGGATGTCTGTAAATAAACGAATCAAAATTCGACACGTCACCAAACACAGTCTTGGAGATTTTGATGTACGTGGGACCCATAACGACTTTATCTTGGTTCCTTGGTTCAGAATGTTTCCCGAATGGATAAGGGGGGGAGAGATGCTATTTTATCATTACTGCTTTTCCATTTAAGTCGGTAAAGTTTCACTAATGGGCTATCGACACGTTATGAGAATTAGAACTAGACTTGAGCTGTCGAGTCTTCGCATTAAGAGTCTCAACTCGACCAAGCCAAAATCTATAAACAACAGAATTTTAATATGCGTTATTCTCTTATGAGTATAAATTTTGTGTTATTGTAACTTTAGTGTAATATAAAAAGTCGCTTTCAATAATCTTTTGTTACTTATAGATATAATCAATTCAGTGAGGCATGTTAAGTTTTTTTTGTAATTTTTACTTTTCATATTAAGTGTTGGCGTAGAGATTTTTTTTTTCAAAATAAATCTTATTTTCGAGTTTTAATGAAAAATTTATTAATTTATAATATAATTTATTTTTTATTGGTTTAAATATAGTTAGATATATAAATAATTGTGTTTTTATTGAAAATATGAAAAGTTAGTTATTTCTTTAATCCATGTGCATAAAACTAAAATAATAGTTAATGAAAGAGAGGAAGTATCATTTATTATCTATTTTCCCATTTTTTTTTCATCTTAACATTTTTCCAAACACAGTGAAAAACATTCTCTCAACTCGTTTACTACGTTGTCAGAGTTAAATTGTATTAGTTGTGGAAATGAATCTGGTTAAAATTTAGTGTTAAACTATGTTATATAAGATGTGAAATCTGAATATATAACAAAGACAATGCATTAATCCAAACCAGCAAACGTGGGCCATTGAGCATTGATCAATACGCTGAAGCAATTGATGATAGTTTCTTGCTTTTCTATGTTCTTAAGTAACAAAACACAATCTTCAAGAATTGGTGACTAGATTTAAATTACATCTAACTTGCTGATCAGTCACTGTTGGATAGTATGAAACATGTATATGAAAGCAAGTTCTCCAACATCTACGTTAAGCTTTGACATTTAACATGAAAGTCAAGTGGATTTACTAGCGTTTATCATAGCCATTTTAAAGCCCAAACTGTTGATAGAGTTTTAACCGCCTGGTGCGAATGATATAAAATGCTAGATTGACCAAAGTTAGAGTCTCTTTAAATAAACGTGCAGGGCAGAAAGCTTATTAGATTTCTGAGCCTCAATGTGAAAAAAAAAGGCAAAGTAACTCGTTGATAGACCTTTTGCTAAGATGTGATGTTTAATGCTATTATGCTTGAAGTAGTGTCACAGAAACATGCTTGAAACAAACAAGAGATTCTAGAAATTGTAAAAGAGCTTTTTTATTTTGATAAATGCAACCACCCTCCAGATTACTTCTTCCCCCTTTTCAATTGGCTTTTGACTCAATTACCTTCTTGGCGAAAGAAGGCAAACAAAACGCAGCTGAATGAATCTGAAACCCATAAGAAACGAGAGCATAGGTTCAAGTATTTGAATGTATAGAAGATTGAAAAGGTATACTGAGAGCTTCTTTTGTTTTCACCTCAGCGTTGTAAAACTTCAAGGGTCCATTTGATTTGCTGGAGCTGTCATCAATGGGGTTCACTGGGTGCTTGAAGTCAACGTCAGGTCCTTCGGTTGAACATAGCATGAATCCAATAACCCCACTGCAAAACAAAAAGAAGTTAAATGATACACAATCACGAAAAAAACATAAGAGACTGAGTGTTAAAGGGTTACTAAACATGCCTCGGGTATGTTGGAACACTGGTCCACGCGTAGTTCACAGAGCCCTTGAAGATCTCACGACAGTTGGAAACAATGTCTTCGATGATGTCCATGTGAAGCCACAAGCTTTCAGCCTGAGTGCACACAACTCCACCAGGACGTAGAGCTCTAGCTACAGATTGGAAGAAAGGTTTCTCAAACAGCTCCTTTGCAGGACCTGACACACACCAGCAATAAAAATCAAAGGCTGCTTCTCAACATAACAACAAGGGTTACTCTTATTGTTAATGAAGTAAATTTGATGGTACCAATTGGATCTGAGGAGTCAACAATGACTGCATCATATGATCCTTCAGCAGCATTCTTCAAGTAAGCAACACCTAAAGTAATAACACTCCAACCATCAGTTTGAAAGAAAATATACTTCTTGAGAGGATAAACAACTACAGAGAGAGATAAAAGCAGTGGCGGCTTCTACCATCGCCAATGACGAGGTTCACACGAGGATCCTCGAATCCAATTGCTACATCAGGGAAAAACTGCTTAGAGACCTGAAGATTCAATGAAGGTGGCAACAAAAACGCATATGAACATTCCGTTTACTCTGATACAAAGCATTCATCGAAACAGAGATGGGGGAAAGGTGAAAAGTATGTGAGCACTCACATCAACCACCATTTTATCAATCTCACACATGTCAATCTGCTCAACAGAAGCATGGCGTGCAGCTTCCCGCAGGACACCTCCATCTCCTCCTCCAATGACCAACACCTATGGAAAGAACTAGAAGAACACTGATCAGATAACTCTGGCTAAAAGCAAAAACAGTTTTTTTCAGCCTTAAGCAAGTCCTAAATAACAAGCTAGAAGATAATCATTCAAGCCAGATAAAACATTTTTCTTCGTATAGTTATTAATTACCCCATTATGTAACTTTAGTTAACTTTGCCAGAAGAGAACGTGGGACAATGTACCCGTTTTCCTCAAGAGGCCATCACTGCTTATGCATCTATAAAGCTATAAATGTTCATCATCATATACCTTTTCTCTAGTGGACATTCTTATCACCACTCTGGAGTGTAATAATTTATGCCAGCGCAATTAATTTCATATCTGATAAAAGGCAGTGTAGACTAATCTATTCTTCACAAGTAATGATTAAGTCCTATCCTACTTTATCGGAGAAGAAAAAAAAAATGTAATCTTCATAACCCTTCATTACATTCCAAAGCAATTGTCTCTAAAGTACTTACTACTTAACACTCCCAAGAGATGCAATAAAGCAATAGTCTTTGATTTGTTTACCTTCTTTGGGTTAGGGATAGAGCACAAAGGAAGATGAGTAATCATCTCCTGATACGCACATTCGTCTCTCTCCGTAAGTTGGATAACTCCATCCAAAACCAAAACTTTACCATATGTCGCAGACTAAGAATGAAACAACAAGGAAACACACTCATAAGTACATATAAAAACAGAGTAAAGGTCATTGCTTTTTTTGGTTACCTGGAAAACAATGACATCCTGGTAATCTGATTTCCCTTGAAACAAAACTTTCTCAACCTTCAAAGAGTGTGCCTCTCCTGCATCATCCAAAAAAAAAGTAATCACCTTTTTAATCAAACAAAAAAAAAAGGAGCTCCTTTTTGCAATGAAAAGAGCAACGAGAATTGACCTGGCCACATGGGACTCATCTCGGAGAACCACCCGGGAATCACTGAGGAGAAACAAGCAGGCTCCTTTCCGTTAGCCGCCGGAGCTGAGTTATCCGTCTCCATTGAAGCGACGGCGGCGGCGGAGGTGTTGACATTCTCTTCTCTCGGTCGCTTCAAATCGGTAACGGTGGCTTCTTTAGCATCCATTGCTGCTGGCTCTGCTGATAGGGATTAGGGTTTTTGCAGGATTCGTTTTGATGTGAGGTGAAGCTGAGTATATATAAGAAGTAAAGATTTGTTGTAAGACTGTAAAATAGTATCAGTTTCATTTAAATTATTTTATTTTGTGGTTACAATTCCAAGGAGTTAATCGGGAAATTATTATGTGATGATAATAATAATAATACGGACGAAACTGCTTTTGCCTCGAATATATCGTTGTCTTGGCTTTTTGGTCTGTCTGTTTTCTTATTCGCATCTTATAATACTCACTCGCCTTTAACCACGTTCACGGCACGCGCTAATTCACGTGCAACGCATGCTTGGGTTCGAAGCTCGACCAAAACACACACAACATAGAGAGGATTAGCAAGTGTCAGATATATTCTTGTAGTTTCTATATGATTGGATCTCAGGACTTGGGCCGCTATTAGGCCCATGTAGACCCAACTCTTACAGAAACGAATATCATGCAAGTTTTTCTCGTACACAATACTTTTTTTTTTTGCAGAGGTATATACGCTGATAAAATTTAGTCTGATAACAAGTACCGACCATGAATAATGCGGTTTCAGAATCATACGCCTGTTCCTACTTGAAGCCAAGCATTTCAATTTGGACGGTCTACTAAATTTGGCTTTACTTGAGCTTGAGCCGACGTCTTATGCGAAAACGATATTAGAAACGAAAAACACGTCTGGAAAAGGTGGGGCCTTTATGATTTATTATAAAGATTAGTTAGTGGAAAGAATGTTACAATGATTTCTATAAGTAAACCCAAACACATTTGTGTCACTGACTGGATCCAAGCGTACCTAAGAGCACCATTAAGGGAGTGTTTAGAAGGGTTTTTGAGGGATGTTTAACGTGTGGAATTTATCAAAACTTTAAACATTTTTTAAGCATCATTTCCTAAACTACGTAAATAAGCACCATTTCCCACTGACACATGGCAATACGCGATTGATTCATTTTTTTTAAAGAAAAAAAAAAAAGAAATAAACACCCCAAATGGGATGATATGGTTGAAGATACTCTAATATATTCAATCGTGGTGGCTAAGATTTGTGTACCAGTTAAAACTTAAGTAACAACTAACACATGAATCTCAAATTTCTTCAAGTTTGTCTTATTATAATTTTATTTTAGTGAAAAATTATTAGTTATCGAAGTATCACTAATTATTTTAAAAATATTTATTTGATTAACCTAGCGAGATTGATAATAACGATATTTCATATAACTAAAACTTAAACAATGCCATACCGTCGTTTCCATTGTGGTAGGTGACCAACTCTTGGTAGGTGAAACTCTCTTGTAGGGGTTGTATTTCAGGAAATATATTTTTTTGGTCAACATAATCTCATGTCTATAATTTACAAAATTACATCTATATATAACTCCAAAAAGTCAAAACCCGTATGATACTAGATAAACTACATGCTAAAACTAGTATACAATACCATTTACAAATATATTTTTAATAATTAGAATGATATAACATACATATGCATTATAAAAAATATATATATTTCAGTGTTTTACCATAACTTAAGCAAAAAAATAATAATGTTTTACCATAATTTGCTGTTTACGAATACTTAATTTATAATCTTACAAATAGTAAAATAATATGGGAAATTGTTAAAAATACCATTTTTTTTATATCATTTTTACTTTAATCACTTTTACTGTTATTTTTTAAGAAGAAAAAATACACTTATAACCTTTGAATTAATTAATCTAAAAGTTATAATTTAGAGTTGAGGGGTGGAGATAGAGTGGATGTAGGGTTTAGGAATGTAAAAATTTAAGATTCTAATTAATTTTTTAAAAATTTAACTTTTTAAAAAATGATATTTATAAAAATGTCTATTTAATGAAGTTAAAAATGAAAAGTGGTAAATCAAAAGTGGTAAATCAAAAGTGGTAAACATAAAATTCTTTCAAATAACAAAATGTTTTTATGTTACTTATTTGTATATATGTATGTATATCTTACCTTTTTGTCAACATCAACATTTTTTTTTTGTAAACATTATGTAACATAATATATATACGATATGAAAACTTACTCCTAAAACTCCAAACATTATGGTACTATACAAAATAATATTAGTATTTCTTACCACTAATAAAATAAAATGATATAGTACTAATATTAGTATTATATATTGGCACTAAAAATAAAGGTGACTTTATGTAAGTTGTCGCAAATAATGTTCAGACCAGTGTTCTCTTTTGGTCTGCTGACGTGTGGGAACGGATAATATCAGATACTATTCTTAAAGTGGTCCTTCTTTATGTTCTCTTTGTTATATAACGGAACCATACTAGCAGCAGAGATTCACAAATCCAAAGAGAAAGCGTTCAGAGCGAAGACAAAGCAAAAGAAGTTTCCATGGCGTCACGAAGACTTTCTTCGCTGCTCTCTCGCTCCTCCTCTCTCTTCTCTCTTAGAGGTATACACCTATCTCATTTTGTAGGTTAATCGCAGATCTACTTGTTCAATCGGTGAATGATCTCCTAGATTTTTGGAATCTATGTCGATGTAAATATTTGACCATTCACATACGAATCGATTTTGTTCTATGTAGGCAAAGACTCTCTCTTGAGCAGAGGATCTCACAGATACAGCAACTTCGCTGCTTCTCTGGAAGACACCATTACTCCACCTGTGAAAGTTGAGCACACTCAGCTCCTAATCAACGGAAAGTTCGTTGATTCTGCCTCAGGTCAGAACTCGCATATACAATCCACATATTGTGATTGTTACACTTACATTGAATGATGTTACAGGAAAGACTTTCCCTACGTTGGATCCAAGAACTGGGGAAGTGATTGCTCAGGTGGCTGAGGGTGATGTAGAAGACGTGAACCGTGCTGTTATAGCCGCACGCAAGGCCTTTGACGAGGGTCCATGGCCTAGAATGACTGCTTATGTAATATGATTTGTTTCCTTTAGGTTTTGAAACATCTGTTTTGTCTTGAAAGTAACTCTCATGTCTGATTCATTTCTTCAGGAGAGGTCAAAGATACTGTTTCGTTTCGCTGACTTGATTGAGAAACACAACGACGAGATTGCTGCTCTTGAGACTTGGGACAATGGGAAGCCTTATGAACAATCTGCCAAGATTGAAGTTCCTATGCTTGCTAGGGTGTTCCGGTACTATGCTGGTGAGTGAAAACCAAAGATAGAGATAAAATCACTAATCTATATTGGTATGATTTGTTCTTGATCTTTTGTTTGTTGTTTATCTTTGATGAGTTTCTCAGGTTGGGCAGACAAGATCCATGGTATGACGGTTCCAGGAGATGGTTCATACCATGTGCAGACACTCCATGAGCCCATAGGAGTCGCTGGACAGATCATCCCATGGAACTTCCCTCTTATCATGCTCTCGTGGAAACTTGGACCAGCTTTAGCTTGCGGTAACACGGTTGTGCTCAAGACAGCTGAGCAAACTCCTCTCTCTGCTCTTCTCGTTGGAAGACTACTTCACGAGGTAACCATGTACTCTTTGTTTTGCTTATATTTGTCTATCTATCTGTTATGTTTGTGCTCAAATGTCTGATATGTGTGACAGGCTGGACTTCCCGAAGGAGTTGTAAATATAGTCTCTGGATTTGGTCCTACAGCTGGTGCAGCCATAGCTAGTCATATGGACATTGATAAGGTTTGAAAGACACACCTTGAAAACTTCTTCTTGTGACCATAGATTCTCGTAACATATTTTGTGGTATAGAAGATACAGTCACGACCATGAGATCAAAACATTTAATACTTTAAAAGACCTGCCTTCTATAGAATTTCAGATAAACCCTCTGTATTCTACAGGTTGCTTTCACCGGGTCTACTGATGTAGGAAAGATTATTCTTGAGTTGGCTTCAAAGAGTAACCTCAAGGCAGTGACTCTTGAGCTTGGAGGCAAGTCACCATTCATTGTATGTGAAGATGCTGATGTGGATCAGGCCGTTGAGCTTGCTCATTTCGCTTTGTTCTTTAACCAGGTAACTAACTTCACTCGGGAAAACATATGTACTTCATTTTGCGTTGGTCTTTAATCTACAATCTTAACCTCTTTTGGCTAACTCTCAGGGACAATGCTGCTGTGCGGGTTCACGTACATTTGTACATGAACGCGTGTATGACGAATTTGTAGAGAAAGCTAAAGCTCGTGCAATCAATCGCGTTGTTGGAGATCCCTTCAAGTCAGGCATTGAGCAAGGTCCCCAGGTAGAGAATCCTTTACATGATGAAACCGTTACCATAACTCTCAGTAAAAGACAAACGAGCATTTCCACATTCCTAACCTGTTTGAAAAAAAAAACAGGTGGACTCAGAGCAATTCAAGAAAATTTTGAAGTACATTAGACATGGAGTTGAAAGTGGAGCCACCTTACAAGCTGGAGGTGACCGTCTTGGCTCCAAGGGTTACTACATTCAACCCACTGTCTTCTCTGACGTCAAGGTAAGTATTACCGAATATTACCCTTAAAACAACAGTTTCTTACTTCAAATTTATTTAAATGATCCCTTATCGAACTTGGCAGGACGACATGCTCATAGCCACAGACGAGATATTCGGACCAGTTCAGACCATACTAAAGTTCAAGTACATATCCGATGCTAAAACCAAATATTTCCTCTCTGTTGGCATTTTGTTCACTAATGGTTCTTGATGTTGCATAGGGATCTGGATGAAGTGATTGCAAGGGCGAACAACTCAAGATACGGTTTAGCTGCAGGAGTGTTCACACAGAATCTGGACACAGCAAATCGTCTGATGCGAGCACTCAGGGTTGGAAGCGTTTGGATAAACTGTTTCGATGTGTTTGATGCCACAATTCCATTTGGAGGATATAAGATGAGTGGCATTGGAAGAGAGAAAGGTATCTACAGTCTCAACAATTACTTGCAAGTCAAGGCTGTTGTCACTGCCATCAAGAACCCGGCTTGGCTCTAAACCGAACCAGGTTTCTCTCCCTTATGGTTTTGCTTTGGGAAACCTTGAGTTGTACGATCTCTCGGTTTTCTAGATTATGATGATAAATTTTATCTTCAGCACATTTACACATTGTGTGATGTATGAAACATTTCTTGATATTGGAGAATAACCACTATTTTATAAACTTGAATAAAACAATAGAATCCATGAATTATTTCTCTATAAGCAGTGGAAACTAAAAAGCCTTTTCACAGTAGCGGTAGGAGTGGGAACAATATTAAGAGATCTTAGTATCTGCACTTCTGATTTATGGATTCTTCATTTTGATTCTGAGCTTTCTAGTGATTTGTGATGCTTTGGGATGTACTGGCCATCTCGTGTTATCAGCAGACTGTTCTGCTTCCACCCAGTTTACAACTTGAAGAATCAGAGACTGTGGAACCTTCTTAACATCTGCATCACCTGTGCCTTTACATTTCTTCATCCCTTTCTCTAGAGCCTTTTCTATAAACTCCATGAACCAGTTTGCAGCTTCTTTCTCTATCTCTTTAGCCAACCTCGCTGTGTTTCCTAAACCGGACAGAGGAGTAGCTGATGGGTTCTTGTTCTCGTCGTTAGATCTCAACTGCTTGTGGTTTTGCTGCTGCTGCTTCAGTGCAGTAGTTCTTCTCTTCGTTGCAGTTTTCTCTTGATCAATAGAGTTGTGCTGAATTTCATGAAGTATGGAAGATGATCCATCTTCAGATTTGTTGTCAGTACTAGCTGATGAAGCAGCTGCTTCAATGGAAGAGATTTCGCTCATGGTTTCAGATATCTGCTTGTGAAACTCCAAGAACTTCTCGAAGCAGGCTGCAGGGCAATCAGGTTTTGCTGTTTTACTAAGATTAGCCAAGGTCCTGTATTTTCCACAAGAACGTTATCACATTTTCAAACTAAATAACCCATAAATCATACGATGAAAACAACAAAAGGAGATTCTGTTGTGTACTTGAGATGTCGAACTACTGTTTCAGTGACTGTAGCTTCTCTTAAAGCCTGAAGAGCTATCTTCTGAGCCGTCTCCCTCTGCTGCATAGCTTCCTGTGCACATCAAAATACATCTCTCAGTATCACCTAACAAAATTCTCAAACACTTTAACTACTTTAAGACTGTAACAAACTGAATCACCTTGCTCAGTGTGCTGAGTCTTCCTGTTAGACTCCAACTCTTCTCTGGCTTTTCCAGCTTACTATGCTTTGGAGAAGTCAATTTCGAAGTGGACTTTGGAGCATCTCTTTCTTCTTCCACCAAAGCAGCTGCTGCTGTAGCTCGTCTAGTGCGTGTACTCGGAGGCGGTGAGTTACTTTTCTTTACCTGCAAAATCCCCCATTGTTAAACTCTCTCTCAAAAAAAAACACAACAAAAACACACAAAAATGTACCTACAGAGGATTTAAAAGGACTAAGAAGAGCAGAAGAAACAGAGCCCTTCACCGTCTCTCTATCACAAACACTCCTACTCCTCGGAAACTTCGAGCTCGGCGGCACCACACAGCTCTTCCTCATCATCGAACCAGGACTATCCATCATCTTCCCCAACACCCCTCCTCCATAAGAACACCTAACACCACCCGGAGACCTCCCTCTCGTCATCGGAGACGCCGCCACTCCCCCAAACCTCCTCTGTTTCCCCGGAGTACACTGATCAAAATCCAAAGGCGCAGACTTTAACACAAAAGGAGACGCAACGTCACCGTTTTGACCCCAAGACCCTCTCCTCTGCCTCGAACCACTCTCCTCCCCTCTCGCGCTCACCTCAGGAGTCCCGAGCAGAGGATGCCTTCCAGGGATAGGCCTAGCCCCTTGAACGACCGGAACAGGGGTTCCCGGATCGAGCCGGTCAACGTATATGAACTGACCGAGCTGCATCTTGTTGCTCAACACGACGTCGTCTTGATCGGAAGGGAGGCTGACGTAGATGGAGTGGGATGAATCAGAGACTTTGATGAAGAAGCCTTGTTTGGGTAAAAGATTCTTCTCGTCGAGATCGATGGGGACGATGTCTGTGACTTGTAGTAAGGAGCTTCTGTGTTCTCCGGTCGGTTTAACTCCGGTTTTCATGCCGTCGATTAGTTTCTGGAGGATTCCGGGAGCTAAAGCCGCCATTGTTGTCGAGAGAGTTCTCAAGATCTTGTGATTGAAGGAGAGATTGAAGAGATGGGTTTGGATTTGGAAAGATTTTGGTTTGATTGGATTTGAATTGATGTGATTGAGAAAGTTAGGGTTTTTTTTCTACTTAGCCGCGGAGAGCTAACGGCTAAGATAATAAAAGCAAGTTTTTTGAATGATAAAAAGAAAAGAGATTTTTGATGTGTTGGAACGTTGTGAGTAACGGTCGAATTGATGTGGTGGGGACTGTCTTCTGTGTATTATTTTATTTGATTTGTACTATAGTTTAATTATCGGCAGGGTCTTCTTGGGTTTATACGCTTCTTTTCTTATCCATTTGTTAATTAATACCAATTAACAATGGGTTACTGACTCTGTTTTTCTCCAAAAGATTGAGAAATTGGTATATATTTTGTTCGGATATGGATGGAAAATATTTCACCATTATTAACTTTCTACATTTCTTTACATATATTATTTGCATTAAATATTATAAATCACTATGAATTATTATTCAAAAGTGCTAATTTCCAGTTATGAAAACATCTCTCTAAAAAACTAAACCATATGTTAACTTTTGAGCTAATCTAGCATGTGTTAAATCTCTAGTTTTTCTATTGTTGAGCTAAATCTACAAACTATAACAATCAGTTTTGCTATTAGTCTTAATAGCAACCGTTACTGTTCTATGCAAGGGTGACAGAAAATCCAAACTGAATTTATCAGATTCCAAATGAATTTTATTTTATGGTAGTTTGGGTTTAATCTTAAGCCAAACCAAAAATTCAAAGAAATATTCAAAAAATAAATTTTTATATCCTAAACCTGAATCCAATTCAGAATAAACATACAAAATATTCAAAAATCTCAACAATTAATTAAAATAAGTATGTATTAGATGAATATTAAAAAAATTATGTTTCACAATTGCATTCTAAATTTACTTACAAATATGTCTTTTTAATATTGCTTTTATTTTTGAAGTTTAAAAATGTCTTCTGTCAATACATTCTTTGCCATTTTCTTAAACGTATCAACCTTAAAAATTAACGTAACATGTGTATTATTGAGTCACGAATACTTTATGTACCCTAACGTATACTCTGCCCGAGTTAGTTAAGTCTGTTACCGTGACGTTTCAGAGCTTAATTAGCGATAAGGTCGTAGTTTACGGGTCTGTAGATGGGAATGTGCGTAGGGTTTATCTTGATAAGCATAGGTTCGTGCCCGTTATTGATACTCTCAAGTCTGACAAAGATTGCTCTTTGAGTATCTACAAGGAGATGTTCATGTTCTGGAGAATGGTGAAAGATGGTCATGTTACAAAGGCTTTCCCGACCTCGTTCTAGTCCCAGATGTAGTCTTGGAGGAGGCAACTAGCTATTTAGTACACAAATGTCAAAAGCTAATGTTTGGGATGTTTGCATTTAGATTTTATATGTTTTGAGAACCTATTGCCTCGTCTTCTGATGAAAAACAATTTTGGGATTCATTGGCTTAGAACAGCTTCCGCTCTCGTTCTCCTACTGTTTATATTTTTATTATCATTAAGGTGAGAGCATAGAAGAGTCATAAGCTATAGAAGAAATCAGAAGAAGTCCTTGAAAACAAGAAAAGAAAGTAATCGATGGTTCGTGGTTTACTATTGGTGTAAGAGCATTTTCATTGTATTTCATAAGAATATTTCACAATGCAAATATAAAGCAATGAAAAAGAGAGAGTAAATATAATTTTCAGATGAGATTTTTTTTTTATAGAAACTCACGAGAATTATGAGAAACTGTGATTTACTAGCGTAGCTTTATTAATCATGGACAGATATATAGGCAATCCAGATAGCATAACAATGGTGACACATCATAGATATTACAAACAATAAGGTCAAGAACACGATTTATAGAATTACAACAGCTTACATATGAATGAATGGCAGCCCCCCTCCCGACAAAAGGAAACATGAATTTAAATGAAATTTCAATAGCCAAAAAATCCATACACACCTTGGAAATTTAAAAAGAACGAGGAACAAGAAGAATTGAAAACATAGGATGTCATATGAGACTTGACATCTTATTTATGAGTTTCATATAACAGTTTTAATAATATGAAGGTGGCGGAGGAGATTTGTATTCAACCTTTGGTGAAGGAGAGTATGTTGGTGGTGGTGGGGATGTGTATTCATATGGTGGTGGAGGAGATTTGTATTCAACCTTTGGTGAAGGAGAATATGTTGGTGGTGGTGGGGATGTGTATTCATATGGTGGTGGAGGAGATTTGTATTCAACTTTTGGGGAAGGAGAGTAATAAGGTGGTGGAGGTGGAGAGCTGTAGACATACGGTGGTGGAGGAGACTTGTATTCAACCTTTGGGGAAGGAGAGTATTGTGGTGGTGGCGGTGGAGAACTGTAGACATACGGTGGTGGAGGAGATTTGTACTCAACCTTTGGAGAAGGAGAATATTGTGGTGGTGGCGGTGGAGAACTGTAGACATACGGTGGTGGAGGAGATTTGTACTCAACCTTTGGAGTAGGAGAGTAATATGGTGGTGGCGGTGGTGAATTGTAGACATACGGAGGTGGAGGAGATTTGTAGTCAACCTTTGGAGAAGGAGAATAATATGGTGGTGGAGGTGGAGAACTGTATACATAGGGAGGTGGAGGAGATTTGTATTCAACCTTTGGAGAAGGAGAGTAATATGGTGGTGGAGGTGGAGAACTGTAAACATATGGTGGTGGAGGAGATTTGTACTCAACCTTTGGAGAAGGAGAGTAATACGGTGGAGGTGGAGAACTATAAACATATGGTGGTGGTGGAGATTTATACTCTACTTTTGGAGAAGGAGAATAATATGGTGGAGGTGGAGAGTTGTACATATATGGTGGTGGTGGAGATTTGTATGTTGGCTTGGGCGAAGGTGAGTAGTATGGTGGTGGGGGAGAGTTGTAGACATATGGTGGTGGAGGAGATTTGTACTCAACCTTTGGAGAAGGGGAGTAATACGGTGGAGGTGGAGAACTGTAAACATATGGTGGTGGTGGAGATTTGTACTCTACTTTCGGAGAAGGAGAATAATATGGTGGGGGTGGAGATTTGTATGTTGGCTTAGGCGAAGGTGAGTAGTATGGTGGTGGGGGAGAGTTGTAGACATATGGTGGTGGTGGAGATTTGTATACATGTTTAGGTGAAGGCGAATAATATGGTGGTGGTGGAGAGCTGTAGACATATGGTGGTGGTGGAGATTTATATGCCGGTTTAGGTGAAGGCGAGTAATAAGGTGGGGGAGGTGGAGAATGGTAAACATATGGTGTTGGTGGAGATTTGTACTCAATCTTTGGAGAAGGAGAGTAGCATGGAGGAGGAGGTGGACAAACACATACATGTGGGTGTGGTGGAGATTTGTATACAATCTTAGGGGATGGTGAATAGTATGGTGGTGGTGGAGAGTTGTAAACATATGGCGGTGGTGGAGATTTGTATGCATGTTTAGGTGAAGGAGAGTAGTGAGGTGGAGGTGGGGAGCTGTATACATATGGTGGTGGTGGGGATTTGTATGCATGCTTAGGCGAAGGCGAATAATATGGTGGTGGTGGAGAGCTGTAGACATATGGTGGTGGTGGAGATTTATATGTAGGTTTAGGTGTAGGAGAGTAATAAGGTGGAGGTGGAGAGCTATAGACGTATGGTGGTGGTGGTGATTTGTATGTAGGCTTGGGTGAAGGCGAGTAGTATGGTGGTGGGGGAGAGTTGTAGACGTATGGTGGTGGTGGAGATTTGTATGCTGGTTTAGGTGAAGGCGTATAGTACGGTGGTGGTGGAGAACTGTAGACATATGGTGGGGGTGGTGATTTGTATGCAGGTTTAGGAGAGGGAGAGTAGTATGGTGGTGGTGGAGAACTGTAGACATATGGTGGTGGTGGAGATTTGTATGTGGGTTTGGGTGAAGGTGAATAGTATGGTGGTGGAGGAGAGTTGTAAACATATGGAGGTGGTGGGGACTTATATGTTGGTTTAGGTGAAGGCGAGTAATATGGTGGTGGCGGAGAGTTGTAAACATAAGGAGGTGGTGGAGATTTGTAGTCTACTTTTGGAGAAGGTGAATAGTGTGGCGGTGGTGGAGAACTGTAAACATAAGGAGGTGGAGGAGATTTGTAGTCCACCTTCGGAGAAGGTGAATAGTACGGCGGTGGTGGTGGTGAGTTGTAAATATATGGGGGTGGTGGTGGAGAGCTATAGACATAAGGAGGCGGTGGAGATTTGTAATCAACTTTAGGAGAAGGTGAATAGGATGGTGGTGGTGGAGAGCTGTATACATAAGGAGGTGGAGGAGATTTGTAGTCTACCTTTGGAGAAGGTGAGTAATAAGGAGGTGGTGGGGAACTATAGACATAAGGAGGTGGTGGAGATTTGTAATCCACCTTTGGAGAAGGTGAGTAGTATGGTGGTGGTGGTGGAGAATTGTAGACATAAGGTGGTGGTGGAGACTTATAATCTACTTTGGGAGATGGGGAATAATATGGTGGAGGTGGTGGAGAGGTGTATACATAAGGTGGTGGTGGTGATTTGTAATCAACCTTTGGTGCAGGAGAATCGTACACTGGTGATGGTGGTGGTGGAGAGCTATACGTGTAGGGCTCATAAGAAGCAGCAACCATTGTTGCCATGATAACAAAACCAAGAGCATAAACGAGATGGGCTGAATGCCCCATCCCTCGAGAAGATGTCATTCGTATTTTGGTCCTTCTCGAACTCTTTTTTTGTCCTTTTTTGTTTTATGATTCTTCATAACTTGCGCATGCCTTTATATAGAGTATGGATTATTACCATATTTTCTATATGTTTCGCTTGTAACTCAGTAATCGTGGAGGCATGTCTGCGCCAATCTATCGTAATCGTGTAAGAACGTGCATAAATGTCAACGATCCATTTTCTTTCTATTTTTTAATCTCAAGTTCGTGAAGAAAGATGCATATCATTGTTCGATTATTATGCCAACGACCCAACTAATTTGTTTCTTGGTCTTCTTGAATTTTTCTTTTCAGCTTCTCTTATCCTTCTTGGTTGGACAAACTAGTGGAAATTTTCAAATTAGAACCATGTCATACATTCGATGTTAGTATTTATGTATTCCCATTGGATCTCTAATGATTGATACTGACGTAGTTTTGGTAACGTTTTGGAAACAAAGCTTTTTGGTAACTTTGTTGAATTTAAGTTTTTTGGTAACTTTTGTGACCAACAGATGAATGTTCTTGTAACTATATATTCTGCATCGTTAAGTTTATCATATTAGACAAATTTCGATGCATATCAGAACTATAATTTACGTGAGTACGTAAAATATTTATCGAATTCAATTTAGATATTAACACGTGTGTCCAATTTAGATATTAACACGTCATAATGGATATTGGATAATTTAAAATTTTTATTTCTCAACTTTTTCTTTTTGAGATTAAAAAACGTTTCCTATGTTTAGTTTTTGTAAAAGTACTCGGAATTCTGTTATTTATCTTTGTTATTTAAGTTGATTTCTTCTTTTTAGCTTTTGTAAAAGTCTCTGAGATCTATTTTTATATACTGTTTATGATATTCACAAGCTTTAAGTACGAAAAAGGGAAAGTTAAATTTGATAAGGTAAATTAATAACTAAATGATTATAAAAATAGACATTGACCAAGGAAGAAAAATAGTAGAACTATAAAATTGTGGGATTAATTTGATTTTCAGCAAAAAAATAATGTGGTCAACACGCTTATTTTACAATATTTTATCATATTTATTTTTTAAAAATACAAGTGAAATTTTTTTTTTCTATAAAATTCACCGTTTTTTTTTTAAATTCATAGGAGTCACTTGACCCCTCTCTCCTAAACCTATCTCCGTCACAGATTGTAAAAGACACGACCCACTATATCAGGGACTTTTTAAAAAAAAAAAATAATGAATAAAACTTTGAAAGTCATGAGTTTACGTAAGACGAGATTTCTATATTGCCATAGGTATTTTTCTTTCTGTGTGCCCTAATTTATTTATATATATGCGAACATTCCATCTATTGTATTAAAAACGATCTACACTTTTTTAGCAAAAAAAAAAAAAAAAAAAAAAACGATCTACACTTCCAATTAGGGTATTGAACTTTTCTTCTTCTTTTTTATTGAACAAAATGTAAAATTAACTTCAGTCAAAAAACGTTTTTACAATAGATGTGACTTTGCTGTCAAAAATCTAATAAAGAGAACATAGTTGCTACTGTCCCAACCTTCTTGTTGCAAACCATATCGCCATTATTTGCTGCAGTTCCTTCTTTGGAGAGTTTAGAGTTCGTTCCTCACGTTCTTGTTAGTTGATATGTACTGCTGTCGATGTATTAGAATTTTCTACCTTACAATCAATTGTAACTATATATATGTTAGATCATCTGCTTAGTCATGGACAAGAGAGCATGAAGAAGTGTTTGAAAAGAAGAAAAGAAATATAATCAAGTGTTGGTGGTGGTCTGGGAGTGGTATAATGACATTTCCATGGAATTGTCATCAGAATAGTCCTTTTGGGGGCAACCGATTAATTTTCGTGAAATTTCTCACCCTAGAATAATGAAAAGGAAAGATGGACGAAACAGAATTTAGATGAGAATTCTTTTGCAAGAGAATATTTTTTTTTGCTTAAACTTATATTATAAAAACTCAATGAATATCAAAGTTTACAAGCGAAACAAAAAATTTTGAAGACATATTCGACGATAGAACAGAAATAAAAAGCATTACAGTAAATCAAAACCTTTAAAAAAACGAGTCATACTTAGAGATGTCAAATGGGCCTTATGCCCATGGACAGTCCATGTCCAAACCCATTTGGACTAACCAAATTAGACCAACAAATAAAATTGTCCAACTGGGTCGAGCCCAATAAATCCCAATTCCATTGGGCTTAAACCAAATGGACATGGGCTGCCCAAACATTTAAAATTGTTAGGGTTTTCATTTTGGGGAAAAAAAAATTCATCTTCTGCATCTCTCTCGGCGGCTCGCGTCTCTCTCTCTCTCTCTCGATCTTCTGCATCTCTCTCGACTCTCTAGCAGAGAGTCTCTGCCGATCCGTCCCGATTGTGTCTCTCCATCTCAAGTCTCAACTCTCCTCTCTCTCACTGATAAGGTTATGTATCATCTTAAGTTCTCAATCACTCACTCTTTGATGGGTTTTCGTTTTTCTTGCTTTTAGGTTGATGGGTTTTCGATTTGCTTTCAGGTTGATGGGTTGATGGTCGCGGCTCTCTCACTCTCTTAGATCCGTCTCCCTCGAATCTCTATCTGCCTCTTTGGTTTGGTTCGTGAAATCACTGAAATCTCTTTGGTTTGTGGTTTAACTTAGGGTTTGTGGTTTAACTTAGAGTTTGTGGTTTAACTTAGAGTTTGTGATTACTATTTTCTGTAAGCTTTGTGAACCATGTTGTCTTTTGCTTTGGTTTTTGTTCTTATATTTATGGTTTATAGTTGTGTTTTCAGTGGAGACAGTCTCGCTTTTGGTAGCTCTCAAAGTTCGATACAGAGATAGACTTAAGATGGTGATTATTTTTGCAAATAGAAACATTGCCGTGTGTTGTTTGAAGTTATATTGTAGCTTGGTTTGTAGATGGTGATTATATTGAAGTTTTCAAATACTTTTAAGTTTTAGGTTTAATTTTTCAAATACTTTTAAGTTTATACTCTTTATAACTGATATGTTTATGTTATTGCTTTCAGATGGGTTGATCGAAGAAGCTCTCCTGTCTCTAGTCTCGATCCGCCTCTCTCTACTTGTAGGTTTAGCTTAGAGTTTGTGGTGAAGAAGCTTTTAAGGTATAATCAACTAAACCCTTAAGGTAAATTTCATATTGTGTGTGTAGTAGTAGCATTATTGTGTGTCTGTATCCTTGTCTCTTCTTTCTCTGCCATTACAAAGAGAACATATTGTGTATAGTGTTTGCTGAGAAATGGAAAAGTTGTTTAACTCAAATGCTTTTTTTAATATGAAATTTTCTCTTTAGATTTCCTCTACAGATTGTTATGTGCTTAGTTTGGTCATATTCATTTTGTCTTTTGCTTTGGTTTTTGTTCTTATATTTATGGCTTATATTTGTGTTTTCAGTGGAGACAGTCTCGCTTTTGGTAGCTTGGTTTGGAGAGACATAAGTAGCTTGTGTTGGTAACTTATAATTTTGTTTTTTCTTGTAATGTGAATGAAGTAATCAATGTTCTTGTTGACGAAAACATCGTGAAAGACCATGAATTAGGTCAAGAGAAGACTCGTAAACTTCGTGGATGTGCATGCACGTGAATCTTTTTTTTTTCTGCAAGTGCATGCACGTGAATCTAAACATAAACTTGGCCAATGCAAATATTGTGGTTTTGGTATTTTAGTTTAACTTATAACTTGTATTGCTTTACTTGGATTTATGTTATTGTTTTAGTTTAATTTATAACTGATGGGTTTATGTTTTGGTTTTTGTTTTGGATTTATGTTTTGTTTAAGTGTAACGTATAATTGATATGTTTATGTTTTTTGTTTTCAGATGGATGTAATGAGTTTGAACAATGATGATGAGTACATGAGTGACGATGCTGATTCAGAACAAGACATGGATGAGAACAATCCTGTGTTGAACGATTCTTTGACGAGTACAGCCGATGCTAAAGGTAAACACAAACGTAGACACTCTAGGTGTTGGAACTACTTTACTATAGAAGGAGATAGGTTGCCGGATGGAAAGTTTAAATGTGTCTGCAACTACTGTGGCCATTTCTACATCATAAACTTTCATAAAAGTGGAACCAATACTCTGCATCGCCACTCAGAAAAATGCTCTAAAACCCCTAATTCAGTAGGTCCTAAGAAGATCGATCAGTTGGTGTTTCGAGAAATGATTGCTGTGGCTATTGTCGAGCATGATCTCCCCTATTCCTTTGTTGAGTACAGAAGGGTTAGAGAAGCTTTGCATTATGCCAACCCAACCATAGAATTCTGGTGTAGGAACACAGCAGTTTCAGATGTACTTAAGATCTTTGAGAGGGAGAGATTGAAGCTTAGACAGATATTAAGTGAGATTCCGGGTAGGGTTTGTCTAACGACTGATCTGTGGAGAGCAATAACCATTGAAGGTTATCTCTGTCTTACTGCTCATTACGTAGATGATGAGTGGAACCTTAGAGCTAAGATCCTTTCCTTTTGCGCCTTCCCACCACCCCATGCTGGTCCCAACATTGCTGTGAAACTAATGGATCTGATTAAAGAATGGGGTTTGCAGAAGAAGGTCTTCACAGTAACTGTAGATAATGCTTCCTCCAATGATAACATGCAAGGAGTTCTCAAGAGGCAACTTAGAAAGGATTTAATTAGCAATGGCGAGTTCTTTCACATTAGATGTGCTGCTCATATTCTGAACCTTATTGTGCAAGATGGCTTAGCTGTGATAAGTGAGGCATTGGAGAAGATCAGGGACAGCGTTAAGTATGTCAAGATCAATGAGTCTAGAGAGCTGTTGTTTAAAAGCTGTGTTGAGACTCTTGCGATAGAAAAGAAAGGAGGTTTAGTTTTGGATGTTACTACCCGGTGGAATTCTACTTATCTGATGTTGTCTAGGGCTCTTCACTACAAAGAGGCATTTAAGCATATTGCAGAAATTGAGACAACTTACCAGAGCTTACCTTCAGAGTCTGAGTGGTTAAGAGGTAGGCTGATTTGTGATTTGTTACAGCCCTTTGATGAGATGACAAGGCTCATTTCCGGCTCTTCTTACCCGACTGCTAATCTGTACTTCATGGAAGTGTGGAAAATTAAAATTTGGTTGAGAGTAAATGAATTCCATGAAGATATAGTGATTGCTGATATGGTGGCTTCAATGAAGTTGAAATTTCTTAAGTACTGGGACGATTACAGTGACATTCTAGCCATTGCAGCAGTGTTAGATCCTAGGCTTAAGTTCAAGGTTTTGGAGTATTGCTTCCACAGTTTAGATCCAGCAACTTGTAAAGCCAAAATGGATAACATACGCAAAAAGATGGTGAAGCTGTATGGAGTTTACAAGAAGAATACCAGTGCACACTCTTCACAAGAAGCAGAAGCAGATGCTCTACCAGCTGGTTATGGTGTAAGTTATCTTTAGATGTATATTTCGATGTATGTTTAAGTTATCTACCAGAAACAGATGCTTTAATAATCTCTTTTTTGGCAGGGTTTCTATGCATTTTTCTCTCAACAGGCTGGAACAAGCAAATCTGCGTTCGATTTGTATCTGAGTGAACCTGTTCTTGATATGGTTGCAAATAAAAACTTAAATGTCCTAGAGTATTGGAGGGACAATGCACCCAGGTTTAAGGAGTTGTCTAGAATGGCCTCTGATGTTCTCTCAATCCCAATAACCACGGTCTCATCTGAGTCATCATTCAGTGCTGGAAGTAGGGTACTTAGCAAGTACAGGAGCCGCCTCTTACCATCAAATGTCCAAGCCTTAATATGTGCAAGAAACTGGCTTCAGGGCTTTGAAGTCATTGGTGAGTGTTTTGTTGAATTTATGGTGTGCCTGACTTTGGTGAATGTCTTAATATGTAAAACTATTGATTGAACTTCTTGCTTTTGATAGGTGGATGCGATTTAGAAGAAGAGGATAAGGAAGATGGCAATGAGGAAGTAGATGGAAATGGAAGGAAGAAGAAGGCCCGACTCAACTAAACCTTTAAGGTATGAAATGAGATATTTAGTATGTTTGTTATACCATTTATGTGACACTGGTGTGTCTGCAGGAGTTTATATATTATATGTTAGGTTATATTCGTTGTGTTTATATGCTTAGTTTGGTCATATTCGTTGTGTTATTGGCTAACTGATGAGATAACGTTGTGTTTTTTTTTTACAGGAGATGCTGAGAAGATAAGAAGAAGAGGACCATAACGTTTATATATTTTCTTATGTTTTTACTTATGCTTTGGATTATTATGAACTTTGTCTATGTTTTGGATTTGTAAAACTATGAATCTATTGTATGAAATTTTTATGTTTTGAATTTGTAAAACATAACCTTAAGAGATTTGGGTTTTAAAAACAGAAAAATATTTGGACTTTGCGGAAGGCCCATTTGGAATGGTCCAATTTGGTCTGGACAATTTGGACTTGGTACAATTTGGGCTTAAAAATAATTATGTCCATTTGGTCTGTTGTGTCCATTTGGACATGTCCATTGGACATGGACAGCCCAATTGACATCACTAGTCATACTCAACAGTATGAAGAAATCCATAGGAAAGTTTCACCTTAGAGCACAATTAAAGGGGGTCCTTAAGTGGGTTTCTTAAGGCGTGGGGCCCATGAACAGTGTAAGGATCGGTTACAAAAACTATAAACTAAGAAGAGTTTCTTACACTGTTCACGGGCCCCACTGACACGTGTCAACTCACGATTGGTTCACTTTAAAAAAAAAAAAAAAAAACAAAAAACTAAGAAACCCCATGGGTTTCTTAGAGCACCTCCATTGGGGGTGCCTAACTCTTAAAAAAAAATATTAATAAACAATCACATCACATCGATGAATAGTATAAGAGTTGGTTCCTAAGACCATCTCCAACAATAGATATGCTTTTAGAGTTCTAAATTAAATTTTTAATTAAAAATAATCAAATTAAAAATTTTAGATACTTCTTTAGTTTTAACCCCTCCAATGATAGAACCAATTAAAGATTCTAATTTTCCAAAATTTGAAAACTTGTAATAATAGATTACTTGCATCACACTCTATAATTAAAAAAACTTATAGTTATTGAATTACATAAAATTTAAATTAACTTGACATAAAAACATATAACATAGATTGAGAAAAGGAAAATTCCATAAAAATACCCCAACTAAATTTCATTAAGCTTTTTAATATCCAAACTTTTTTGCTACCCGGTTTAATACCCCAACTAATTATTTTTCTCTCTATAATATACAAACTTTTAAAATTCTACCCATTTTAATACCAAAACTTTATTTATTTTAACTAAAAATATTAATAAATTTCAAACAAAAAATAAAAATCTCTAAAATCTAAGAGAAAATATGAAAAAAATCTAATTTTATTTTAATATTTCGGAAAGAAGGTAAATAAATTAGCAAGAAACTTTTAAATTTTTAAAAACTAATTTTTAGTGTAAAAAAATAAATTTGTTCTGTATTTCAAAAAACAAACTAAATTCAATATTAAATAATTAAAAACTTTATTACAAAGTTTAAGATTAGAAAAAAATCGCTACTTTTATTTTCAAACATACAATAAAATTAGATTTTTTGAGAATTTTTTGAAAATTTTAGAAATTTTTTAAGTTTCATTTGAAATTTAATAGTATTTTAACTAAAATAAACAATGTTTGAGTATTAAAATGGGCAGATTTTTAAAAGTTTGTATATTATAATGAGAAAAATAATTAGTTGTGGTATTAAATCGGGTAACAAAAAAATTTGAGTATTTAAAAGCTTAATAAAATTTAGTTGAGATATTTTTATGGAATTTTCCCATTAAAAAATCATAAACAAAACTAAACAATTAATAGTCATTTTGCCTTGATTGTTTCTCGCATGAATCCCATCAGTTATGCCTAAACCCGACCTCTCCTGACTAACACTCAGTTTTAATCTCTCGATTTGGGGAAGAGATGAGGATGAGGGATTGGAGATTAATTTTGGGAGAAATAAGAGAGAGAGAGAGAGAGAGAGAGAGAGAGAGAGAGAGAGAGAGAGTGGGTGTTAATTTTTTTTTTTTAAATATCAACCAATCACAAAGTCACACCTATTAACTTAGAGTTGGTTCTAAAAGTTCTATTTTTAGAACCATATCTATCTATTTTTTTTTGATTTAATTTTAAACATAAATTAGATAGAATCCTAAGATAGAACCATCTTAGATACTCCATTGGAGATGGTCTAAAATCCTTATTTAAGAACCAACTCTTATACTGTTCGCGGGCCCGACTGCCAAGTGTCGGCCCGTGAGTGGTTCTTTTTTTTTTTTTTTTTTTTTTTTTTTAGAAAAAAGAAGGAAAAAGTTGAAATTTCTTTTTTTTAAGAACTTTGGGTGGGGATTTAACATTGGAGATGCTCTTAGGGTTAAAGATGGCCTTAGTTCCTAAATCAATTGTTCGATTGAGCAATTAATAGTCGAAAGAAACATTTTATCTTTTATAGTTTTTGTTCATTTTCTTAAATTAAAATTAATTAGTTAAAGATAATAATTTTTTTTGTCAACGTTAAAGATAATAAATTAAATAATTATATTTTGTTGTCTTGGGATATTTTGAGGAAAGTGAGAAAGATTATTGGATAAAAGTCCTGGGAACTTAAAATTGAAAGTCAACGTAGGAAAGAAAAAGGTAATGAATTAGTTGTCCCATCAATTTACAATACTGAAGAGAACAAGGCCAATGGACCATTATTTGTGGGTCATTACTTAAAATAAGGTTCAACTGTTTACATATATGGGCTTTCGTTTTTTGGCTAAAGAGAAAGAAACATGAAAGTAGACAGACCTAAGTTATTGAGAAAGTAACATATAGTTTTGAAGATAAAAGTTTCACTAAATTTATATGCAATGAGATTGATCAATGAAGTATATTTCCAAAGTATTTAATGCAAAGATATTTAAAAATTTTTGAGTAGTATGAGTGAAGAAGAATCCAAAGAAATCCATGTTATTTAGTTATTTTGTGCATAATTGTTTGCCTCGCCACAATTTTTTTTTCTTTTTTAAGAGATAAATAATAGGCTACACAATACTGAATTTGAATGATTTAGAGAGATTTGAGTTATCTGTTTACCTTTTAGAAAATTAAAAGTATGATAAATTTTTAACTTGGAAAACTTTTACCCATTTTATCCCATTTATAAGATATTTTCAATAAAATGTAGAAAAAAGAGAAATATCTTAATCACTTAAAATCACACAAAAGTATAAAATAGCAATTCACTAAAAGATATAAAATACATATACCATAATAGTAACTGTTTAGAAATATATTATTCATTAAAGATATTTTAGTTTTTTACTCTTTTATAAAATGCTATATATTTAGTCATCTTCTATTGTGCATTATTTTATGTAAAAAACTATATTTGTACTCTTCAGGTGAGATGTCCTTGAAGAACCATAAATATATCTATTATATTAAAACAGAGTCCTATTTGAATTTTACCGTGGCATAATTTTAATTTGGACCTATTGAATATGTTGTAACTAAAATATATGTTACTTATCTATAATATTAAAACAAAATCCCTCTAAAAATCTTTCATTTGATTTAATTTGATAATTACAAACAATATAACTCCTATATTTATGCTTAACATAATTAATTAATATTTCATTTCCTAACGTATTTTACGTCCCATTTAACAAGACTCCTGTTATTTAACATAACTCCTTATATAATTTTAATTTAAGAACATAAATTATAAATTATAAATATAAATATAAATTATCCGCGCAACCGCGCGGATCAGAATCTAGTATTCTTTTATAAATAAGATTATTTAATATCTAGTTAAAATATTTTAACCGATAACAAAAACACATTGCGTAGTATTAGTGGTCATAACCTATTAAATAAATAGAAAATATACATTAAAATTGAAAATCAAATAAAATGGAACAAAAATTTAAATTGTAATTTTTTTTATAGAAACAGACAAAAAAAGTTAAAACTTTTTAAAGTCTTAAAAATGTAAATGCCAAGCACTCCCATATATCCACTCTCAACTTCTTTTTGATTATAAGACCATGCGCAGTGGGGGTTTTAGAACGGATCATGGGCTCGAGTTCTAAGGCCCGGATGATTAAAATCTAATTAAAAATGGGTTTGTTTCGTCAAACCGGACCTTATGGATGAACTTCTAAGACGCGGGTTCATGCCACGCGTCGCTCTCTCTGTGGCTTCTCCTTTCCGCATCGACGAGAGTGAAAGCAGGGGTATCCGTGTTTCTCGATTCATTTCTCTTTTGAAAGAAAAAGCTAGAGTTTTTTCTCTCCGCGGCGATTCTTCAATTTCTCAATTGGTGATGAAGATGATTAAGCTTTGTATGTTCTTCAATTTCTCAATTTATGTAATCTACTCTTTTAATGTATTGAATAAATAGTTTTCAAAAATTTAATAATATTTTTAATATTTTATTCATCTTTTCTGAATATTTTCAATTTAAAAAAAAAATAAAAATAATTTTTTTATTTTATTCTTATGAACTTCTTCAGGTTCACCAATGCAGAAAAAATTAAATAAAAATTCTTAACTATTCATGGACCCACCAAAAATTATTAAACAATTCTTGTGAACCCCAATGCTCATGCTCTAAGAGTCAAACGGTTATTTTCTTTCTTTCTACGCAAGGAACGAGAAACGGACTCATCAATTATCATCTAATTTGTTGTTTTTTTTTATGGCTGAGCCCAATAGGCCCAAAATTTTTGAATCTAATTGTATAACAAAATCAAAATCAAATGTGATCCCAATGGTTATAATTTAAAACTGAAAGATGCAAGGTGAGGAGGATTGTTGATATCGAATTATTATTTTTTGGTCCATTATCTAATGATATGTATTCGAGTAATAATTTGTTAATTATGATAATAAGGGATAAATCCACAAATTACAATTGAATTTTCGGATTTGAAAGTCCGCTTAAACCATTTATTAAAGGGAAGTTGAAAATAATTAGAAGTCCGGTGGAATAACGAACTTTTGGGCTCTATAAAGTCCGCGTGACTAACTAACTTTTTCAGTCTCTCCACAAAGTCACAGAGAGAGAGAGAGAGAGATTCTCTTCGACGGCGATCGTTAACGGACTTCATTCTCCGCCGCCTTCCTCTACTTCTCTCTCGCACCGTCCTCCGTCGCGCGCGCTCGTTCTCCGACTGATCGTAAACTCGTCTGCTTCGTTGTTTCTCAACGGTTCGTTTTCTGTTTCGCCATATCGCTGATCGTAACTCTCTGGATTCGTCGGTTTAGAGATGTTCTCGTAGTTGATCGTGTATCGTTTACAATCGCTAGAAAGATATAGGAACGTCATTGCGTTGTCTCGTCTTGTCTTGGGAATCGGATAATCTCGTCTTGTCTTGTGTTGTTATTAACGGAGGTTACTGTAGATGAACTTCATTGCTTGGTTAAGGTTAATGTGTATGGAGATTGAGTAGGGATTTGATCGGATTAAGCTTCCTCGTCTTGTGGATTCTCTGCATGGATTAGGCGAAAATGTGTTCATCATCTCCTCTAGTTGCGAAAGATGACGAGATCCCTGAGAATGTTGGCGATGATGTTGTTGATCATCATATCAGTGATGAAGAAGAGTCACTTGAAGGAAACTCCACTGAAGAAAACGACTCGGTAAATCTAAAGATTTTGATGAAACTTTGGTTCGTTGATTTTTCTTTGACTGTGAAGTTTGATTAGAGTTTTGTTTCTTCAGAATGACGAAACTGCTAGTGCTGTGAATCCTTTGGCTAGCGATGCTGCTCAGATCGAAACTGCTAGTGCTGTGAATCCTTTGGCTAGTGATGCTGCTCAGATCCTCCCATTGTTACAGAATCTCCTGCTCAACAATGACATCCAGAGGGTATAATTGTCACTCACACATGCTGTTTTGATATTCATCTTCTTGGTACACTATCTATTATGTGATTTGGCAGGAGAGTTTAACCGGATTGATTCAACTCTATGCTCCAACTGCTGGTATCTTTCTCTTTTGTAACCAGATTTTTTTTTTTTTTTTTTTTTTTTTTGCGTCTGCTATGTTTCACGAGTGTCACTGATTATATGATCTTTTTTTTTTCAACAGAAGACACAAACGCCATGGTGAATGAGGAAGCCGAGCAGGTTGAGTTTTGCTTCTCGTTTTACTAATGACATATGCATAGAAAGTAAGTTGGTGTGAGAGCTTCTTTAAGTTCTGAAAAATTCACAGAGATCAAGGGAGGCAGAACTATCTTCTCAGGTTCATTTCTTGGAGCAGAGGTAATACAAAAGATAAACTCTATTTTCCAAAATTGTCTTCACAAAGTGGAAACAAGTGCCTGTGATGTTCAATGCAGGGTGCAGCAGCTTGAAGAGGAGGTTGAGAATCAGAAGAAACTAAACGCTCAGGTATTGTGAATGTGTACATTCATCATCATCACCATGGTCTTCTTTTTTTACTAGATTACCCATTACCGTTTATCTATATATATGATTGGTTCATGAAATGGTTGCAGCTAGAAGAACAGATCAACCGCTTGACGAGGAGCAGTGATCCATAAAGGCAGGATTTGACTTTGCGCTCCATCTTGAAGGAGGCATATGCACCACTCTCTTTGCGTTACATCTTTTTTCCCCTCTCTTAGAAAACGTTATGGACAGATAAACTGCTGTGGTTGATCCATTCTTTGATTGAACAGTTACAAGTTTCCTATGTGGTCATATCAAATGACTCCCTCTTTTGTATATAAATAATATTGAAACTCCTATTAGCATTTGAAACAAAGAGGAACAGAAATGAATTTTAATCCTTCATTTTTGCTTAGAACATTTTATAAAAAGAGGCAAAAAAATAAAGTTACTTTTTAAAGTCTTAAAAATGTAAATGCCAAGCACTCCCAAATTTCCACTCTCGACTTCTTTTTAATTATAAGAGTCCAACGGTTATTTCCTTCTACGCAAGAAACTATAAACGTACTCATCAATTATCATCTAACATTTTTTTTTTGAAAACTACATCTTAATAGATGTGAAAGGACAGTTTTTTCCACTTAAATATTTTAATAAACAAAATTAAATTCGATAATAATAATAATAATAATATTAATAAAAATTTAAAATATATTGTAACAAAGATATTGTGTAGATGTTATTAAGATTTTGCTTTGAAAGATATTATTTTTGTTGATTTACGTTATAATTAGAGGTAAAATCCACAACTGGAATTTCGGATTTCAAAGTCCGCTAAAAAACAAATTAAAAGGTTAATTATAAAGTCCGCTCGAATAACAAACTTTTGGGTTCTATAAAAAGTCCGCGAGACTAACTAACTAACTAACTCTTTCAGTCTCTCCACAAAGTCCCAGAGAGAGTGATAGAGATTCTCTTCGACGGCGACTCTTCGTTAACTGACTTCATCCTCCGCCGCCACCTTCCATCTCTCTCCGTCGCGCTCGCAGGTTCTTTCTCCGACTGATCGTTCGTTCGTCGTATCTCTTTCTCGTCGTATCGCTTGATCGTAACTCGATGGCTTTGTTTGCTTAGAGATGTTTGGATCTTGTATCGTTTTACAATTGCTAGAAAGGTTTAGGAACGTAATGAAGTTTCGTATTCTTGGGAACTGGATAAGCTCGTCTCGTCTCTTGTGTTGTTGTTATAAGTGGAGGTTACTGTTTGAGTAGAGATTTTGATCGGATTAAGCTTTCTCGTCTTGTGATTTGCTGCATAAATTAGGCAAAATGTGTTCATCGAGAAGGGGATCGCCTCTGGTTGCGAGAGATGGCGAGAATCCTGAGAATGTTGGCGATGATGTTGTTGTTATTCATCCTATAAGTGATGAAGAAGAGTCACTTGAATCAAACTCAACTGAAGAAAACGGCTGGGTAAATCTAAAGATTTTGATGAACTTTAGTTTCGTTATATTTTGCAATGACTGTTGAAGTTTGATTAGAGTTTGTTTTTTCAGGATGACGAAACTGCTGATGAAGAAGAATCACTTGAAGGAAACTCAACTGAAGAAAACGGCTCGGTAAATCTAAAGATTTTGATGAAACTTTAGTTTCGGTTGATTTTGCAATGACTGTTGAAGTTTGATTAGAGTTTTGTTTCTTCAGGAAGAGGAAGCTGCTACTGCTGTGAATCCTGTGTCTAGCGATGCTGCTCTGATCCTCCCATTGCTGCAGAATCTCCTGCTCAACAATGATACTCAGAGGGTATAGTTTCAACTCATACATGTTGTTTGGATATTCATCTTCTTTGGTATACACACTGTACACTATCTTGCATGTGATTTGGCAGGAGAATTTAACCGGATTGATTCAACTCTATGCTCCAGTTGCTGGTATGTTTTCATGTTCTTCTGTGAGCATATGTTCTTGCATCAGCTCTGTGTGTACGTGTTTGATTGATTATGATCCTTCATTGTTAACAGAAGAGACAAACGCAATGGTGAATGCGGAAGGAGAGCAGGTTGTGTATTGCTTCTCAGTTTGCTGCATACGAGAGAGAAAGTTGATGTGAGGACAGAGTATAAGAGCTTTTTTTAATTTCGGAAAATTCACAGATAGCAAGGGAGGCAGAACTATCTTCTCAGCTTCATTTCTTGGAGCAGAGGTAATACAAGATACCTTCCATTTTCGAACTTGTTCTTTACGTTACTTCCAATAGTGGGGAAAATGATTGATAGTCTCAATGGTTTTTGAATGCTGCAGTGTGCAGAGGCTTGAAGAGGAGATTGAGAATCAGAAGAAACTAAACGCTCAGGTATTGTGAATGTGTACATTCATCATCAACATGGTCATCTTTTTTAACTAGATTAACATTACCGTTTGTATATGATGGTTCCTGAAATGGTTGCAGCTAGAAGAAGAGATCAAGCGCTTGACGACGAGCAATGATCCCTAAAGGCAGGATTTAATTTGCACTCCATCTTGAAGGAGGCACATGCATCACTCTCTTTTGCATTACTTTTTTTTTTTTCTCTTAGATAAACTGCTGTGGTTGATCGATTCTTTGTTTGAACAGTTACAAGTTTCCTCTAGTAAGTCATATAAAATGACTCCCTCTTTTGTATATAAATAATACTGAAACTCTATTAGCATTTGAAACAAAGAGGAACAGAAATGGATTTTCATCCTTCATTTTTGATTGACCTGTTCAGTTAAAAAGAATGTGATCTATTACTATTAGGTTGTTTAGTAGACAGTTAAAACAAACATATAATACATACCTCTCGATATCTACTCTGCATTCATGTAACTCTCGCATGTAACGTCAAGAGTTAATGAAAATCAAGCTGCAAACTGCATTTTCCTTTTGGTACATAACATATAAGTACACTCTTCCACCACACTCGCCATTCTTTCATTTTGTATCTGAATCAATCTTTCATCCATCTTAAGGTTCCTCAAACCATGCATAATGATGTATCTAGGTTTTTACGTGTTTAGTTGTCTGTTTCTGTTATGTTTTTCTCGGTTATTCGTTTGTTTTCCGTTGTGTTTCAGGTAAATAGGTAATAAAGCACGTTAGGAACAATTGGCAACTACATACTGGATTTCTGAAGAATTTCGTACCAACCCGAAGGAGTTAGAGCAAGAAACGAACAACGGATCAAGCCGAAAGACGAGCCACAAAGTCCAATCGATCGATGGAGGTTTACTATAAAAACCCATCGATCGATGCAGAACTGCGGAAGAAGCCGAGCTAAAGTAATCGATCGATTTCACAATGCAATCGATCGATTGAGCCAAACTCCAATCCACCAAACTTCACTAGCATCGATCGATTCATTTTTATTCCAAAAATGAATCGATCGATTGGAGTCCTGCGGCCACCAACTTCACCAACCCAATCCCACTTCACCAAGAACTCCACTTGACAGCTGCACCAACTCACCCTTTCATTATTATGTCTGGAGCTTTTGGAGGCCTTCACCTGTGTATAAATAGAGGGGTTGCATCCCATCCCAAATCATCCAATCTCATCTCACTCTCATCCCATCACAACACAATCTATCTATCTTAGTTTTAGTTCTTGTTCTTAGTTTAAGTTCTTGTTCTTGTTGAAGTTTGAAGTTATATTTGAAGTTTGAAGTTTGAAGTTCATCGATTACTTGAAGAGAAACTCTTTCTCTTCCTAGAGAAGCTTTCTAAAACCCTTTACTCTATTGCTTTTATGAATTCTATTATGTCTTGTGTTTCAATTAATATGTGCGAGTAATCTACTAGTTAGGCTAAGGTGATTTAAGGGAATCCATGAATCACTGAAACTAATGTGTTAATCAAGGGAAAATAATCATTTAGTTCTTCATCTAAATTAATCTTAATGCTTGAATTAGAAGGTACACCTAGTTCATGATTAATAGGAAATTAACACACCAAAAGTGATAGTTAAAATCCCGAAAAGAATCTAGATGAGCAAAGTTCTGTAACCAACGAGAGTTGTTGTTATAGACTTTGTGAACATATCGAACCTATTAAGAATGCATGTTTAGGATATTGAATATGGCGAGAGTTGATATTTGGAATTCTATAACATAGGGTTTAGTACTACGAGAGTAGGCTAAACTAAATAAAGTTGTTTGAGTTCAAGAACGGTTCTAAAAATATACCCCTTGATTAATACTTGTTTCATGGTAATTGTATTTCCCGAGAATCACCCAATGCCTAACACCTTTTAATCATAAATCAGTTTAAATCATTAGCAAGTGTGACAACCAAACAAACAACAAAACCCCTCATATATGTTCTAGCTTGACTTTACTCTCAAAGTTTCATAGTGTAACCTTGGTCCTTGTGGATTCGATCCCTAAGTACTACCGCGCATTACCGTGCACTTGCGGTTGGTTTTTAGTGGTAAAACCTGAGCACATCAAGTTTTTGGCGCCGTTGCCGGGGACCAATAGCGTTACCTTTGGAACTAGGACTGGAGTCTAGTCTAGAACCCTATTACAAAAATAAAAAAAAAAAAATATTTTCGATATTACTAATAAACTCTTTCTTGATTTTCTTGTGAGTGTTGCAGGTATATGAACACGAGAAGCCGAAGTTCTGAAGAATTAGCGGTTGTTTCTAACGAGGAACTTGCAAGAATAGAAAGAGAGAACAACAGAAGGAGAAGAAACATGGCTGGAATACATAACCAGCATGGTGAACCCCAAAACATCCAAAATCTTCCTATGAATGATGAGCAAAACGCTGCTACTGCTGCTGCTGCCGGAGTGTTCAGACAACCCCAACCACTTCCTAATCCAGGACAGAGACGAGATCAACCTCGCCCCATTGGAGCTGTCGACACTCCGCACACCTATTACCATAACCGATCAGCAATACAACCTCCTCCGATCAACAGGCAAGACTATGAGATCAAACCTCAAACTATAGCTCTGGTCAGACAGAGCATGTTTTATGGTCTCCCGTCCGAAAGCCCTATGGATCACATTGAGACCATTGAGGAGATCAGCAGCACAACAAGATCAAATGGAGTTCCCGCTGATTATCTACGGTGCAAGCTGTTTTCATTCTCTCTTGGAGACAAAGCAATGAGATGGCTGAAATCTCTACCTCCAGGATCTATCACAACATGGGAGCAATGCAGAGCCATCTTCCTGGACAAATTCTATACCAAACAGAAGACGGCCAGTCTAAGGAGCAAGATCACCAGCTTCAGACAGAATGACTCTGAACCGGTGAGCGAAGCGTGGGCAAGATTTAAAGAGTACCAAAGAGAGTGCCCTCATCATGGATACTCAGACGAGCATATCCTCAACATCTTCTACGATGGAGCGAGCTGGAATGTCAAGAACTCTCTCAACGCAGCCAGCAATGGAGATTTCATGACGAGGAACCAAGAGGAAGCTTACACTTTGATAGAAAATCTTGCCACAAGCTCCAGTAACCTGAGTGAGGAATATGATAGATCAAGGAAAGGTGGGAACTCAGAGAGCAAGAAACTAGAAGAGATGAGCGCAAAGATCGACATGCTTATGCAAAGAGATCAAAGGGCAGTCAATGCCGTTGAAAGTTATGGCGAAGGGGCTTTCTATTTTCCCAATCAAGAGCCACAAGATCAACAAGCTGCAGTCAACTTTGTGGATGGCCAAAATCTTGAACAACAAGCTGTGAACTACATTGGTGGACAGAACTATCCACAAAACAGAGGACCAAACCAAGGGTTCCAACAACCAGCTTATGGACAGAACCAAGCACCGAGGATCCCACAGGGACAACAAGCCTATCAACACCCAAACTATGGGCAGAACCGACCATTTGGGCAAAACGTGGGGCAAAACCATAACCAGAACGCAAACTTCAACCAAGGAGGGTACCAACAGAGGCAACCTTTCAATTCTTTCCAACCGCAGAATCAAGCCCAAGTTCAAACCGGTGGAAGCTCCGCTCCAGCTACTCAAGAATCTAAGCTTGAGGCAATGATGCAACAGTTGATTCTCAACCAACAGAAATCAGCAACAGAGATCAACAAGAAGGTTGACACCATATTCCATGACATGAACAACAGATGGGAATCTCTTTCCGCACATGTCAAGAAGCTGGAGACTCAAGTTGCTCAAACCGCAGAAGCTGTCCAGAGACCAAGTGGGGTTCTTCCTGGAAAAGGAGAACATAACCCAAGAAAAGACCACTGCAACGTTGTCATCTCTGCTGAAAATGAATTGAATGATCATGTGAGAGAGGTGGACGAGATTGAAAGACTCCTCTATGGATCTGCACTTGTGCAGGATGAGGTACAAATTGTAGCCAAGGCTGATACCCAAGCCGTAGAAAAGGTTGAGGAAAAGGTTGTGCAGCCAGTTGGAACCAAAGCTATGATATCACCTTATGACAAACTCCCATATCCGAAGAAGGTTATCACTAAAGCTCAAAAGAAGGTCATCTCCAAGTTCAGAAAAGACTTGAGTGATATTGGAGTTAAACTTCCAGAGCTTAATACAATGCAAGAGGCCTATGTCCAAATGATGCTCATCAAGGACATTCTAGATCACAAGGAAGAAGTAGCGGAGCTTCTAGACATCTCTACAGCGCCGATCGATCGACAAGTCCCACCAAAGTCTCTCCCTAAGCTAGAGTCACCAGGGAAGTTCACACTGTCTTGTTCCCTTGGTAAAATAACCATGAATGATGCTCTTGTGGATAGTGGAGCCAATGTCAATGTCATCTCAATGGAAATGGTGAAGAAACTCGGTATAAAAAGCATGGAGCCAAACTCATCCTCTCTCATGTTTGGGGATTCGTCATCCACAACCCCCACAGGCCTCATCAAGGATTTTCCTTTGAAAATTGGAGGATGCACGATCCCTATAGACCTCACAGTTGTAAAGATGGCAACTACGTTCATTTAGCAGGAAAGGATGCACGATCCCTATAGGATGCACGATCCCTATAGACCTCACAATTGGAGGATGCACGATCCTCTCTCATGTTTATGATCCATGATCAAGTATACAAGTACCCATAAGCAAGAAAGATTAAGTTCATTTAGCTTTAAGTTCATTTGGAGTTGGTTTCAAGATGAATGTCAAATCTCACACAAAAACAAGTTTCAAGAAGAGTTTCAAGGTTTGTATTCCTCGTAAGGTAAGCTCCCAATGCATGAATGCAATCTAAATGCAAATATATATATATATTTTTTTTTTTTTACATTTTTAATTTTTTAATTTTTATGTGTTTTTTATGGAAATAGTTAATGAATAGGTAAACTCTCCCCCCACACTTACTTCACACAGTCTCTTGTGTGAGAGCAATGTGAAAGAAGAGGACTAGAAGAAATAAACATGAAAGCTATATATTTACAATAGTTGGAGAGACACTTAGCTAATTGGAGTTGCTGGAAGGAGCTGGATAATTCTAACATTTGTTGCTTTGGTGGATGGCATCTTTCTTCTTTGATTTAGTGGACATCCTTCTACTTTGATATGGAGAGTCATCTGAAAAAAAAATCAAACACACTTATTAAACACACAAAAGAAAATCACACAAATAAAACAATTATATATATAGGGATAGACATGGGAGTTCCTCCCAAGTGAGCTTGTTTTAAGTCTCTAGCTTGACTTCCTTTTTCTTTGGATCAGGCTGGTTTAGGATCAGAAAGTGGAATTGAAGTTCCTCCCTCCTCTGGTGTGGCCGCCATGTACAGCTTGACTCTTTGTCCATTCACTGTAAAGTCTCCACCAGTCTTGTTCCAAAGCACAATTGCTCCATATGGCCTCACTTCTTTGATCTTGAAAGGGCCAGACCATCTCGACTTAAGTTTTCCAGGGAACAGCTTCAATCGAGAGTTGAAGAGCAACACTTGATCTCCAATGTTGAACTCCCTCTTCAGTATTTTCTTGTCATGGAATGCCTTGGTCTTTTCTTTGTAAATCCTTGAGTTCTCAAAAGCATCAAGTCGAATTTCATCAAGCTCATGGAGTTGGAAAAGTCTTTTCTCTTTGGCACTCTTGATGTCAAAGTTCAGCATCTTAACAGCCCATAATGCCTTGTACTCAAGCTCCACTGGCAAATGACAAGCTTTCCCATAGACAAGATTGAAGGGAGTGGTCCTCAAGGGTGTCTTGTAAGCAGTCCTATAGGCCCAAAGTGCATCATCAAGCTTGCTAGACCAAACCTTCCTTGTTATCCCCACAGTCTTCTCCAGAATGGACTTGATCTCCCTGTTGGAAATCTCAACTTGGCCACTTGTTTGGGGATGATAGGCAGTTGCCACCTTGTGCTTTACACCATTCTTCTTGAGAAGGTTGTCAAAAAGTTTGTTGATGAAGTGGGTGCCTCCATCACTGATCACGACTCTCGGGACTCCAAACCTTGGGAAGATAATGGTTTTGAACATCTTGAGGACAACCTTGGCATCATTGGTTGGGCTGGCTATAGCTTCCACCCATTTGGACACATAATCCACAGCAACAAGGATGTATTCATTACCATATGATGATGGAAATGGTCCCATGAAGTCAATGCCCCACACATCGAACACTTCCACTTCCAAAATAGGATTTTGAGGCATCTCATTTCTCTTGGTTATGTTCCCTCTCCTTTGGAATGGGTCACACCTTGACACAAACTCTTGTGTGTCTTTGAACATATGGGGCCACCAAAATCCTGCTTGTAGCACCTTGGAGACAGTCTTGAAGGTTGCAAAGTGGCCTCCATAGGATGATCCATGGCAGTGTGTGAGGATTCCTTCCACCTCCTCTTCAGCTACTACTCTTCTATAGATCTGATCCTTGCAAAGAGTGTAGAGGTAAGGCTCGTCCCAGTAGTATCTCTTGACATCTTTGAAAAACTTCTTTCGTGCATAGCCCGTCAGATTCAATGGTTCCCTTCCACATGCCAAGTAGTTCACTAGATCGGCATACCATGGGCCTGTCTCATCAATTGCCTTCATTTCTTCAAGCTTCTTTCCAGTCTCACAGGCTGTGACCACTGCTCCTATAGCCATAATTTGTTCTTCAGGAAGTCCCTCATCAATAGGAATCCCACACTCCACTCTTAATCTTGAAAGGTGATCAGCTACACCATTCTCCACTCCTGGTTTGTCCTTGATTTCGAGATCAAACTCTTGTAGTAACAATATCCATCTCAGCAGCCTTGGCTTGGCGTCTTTCTTGGCAAGTAGGTGTCGTAGTGCAGCATGGTCAGTGTAGACAATGACCTTAGACCCCACCAGGTAGCTTCTAAACTTCTCGAAGGCATAGACAATTGCCAACAGCTCCTTCTCGGTTGTGGCATACTTCATTTGGGCATCGTCAAGTGTTCTACTAGCATAGTAGATCACATGTGTCTTCTTGTCTTTCTTTTGCCCCAAGACTGCCCCCACAGCATAGTCACTAGCGTCGCACATGACTTCGAAGGGTAGACTCCAATCTGGTGGTTGAACTATTGGGGCACTAACGAGCTCTTCCTTCAGTCATTTAAAGGCTTCTAGGCATTCTTCATCGAAGTGGAAGATGATCTCCTTGCACAACAGCTTGGTCAGTGGTCTAGCTATTTTGGAGAAGTCTTTGATGAACCTTCTGTAGAAACCAGCATGGCCAAGGAAGCTTCTAATGTCTTTAACTGTTTTTGGTGGAGCTAACTTCACCATCACCTCTATCTTTGCCTGATCCACTTCAATGCCTCTCTCTGAAATCTTGTGCCCAAGTACAATCCCTTCTTTAACCATGAAGTGGCACTTCTCCCAATTAAGCACAAGGTTGGTATCTTCACATCTCTGTAGGACCCTGCACAAATTTGACAAACAAGCAGAAAAAGAGGATCCGTAGACAGAGAAATCATCCATGAAAACCTCCACTACATCCTCAATGAGATCTGAGAAGATAGACATCATGCACCTTTGAAAGGTTGCTGGAGCATTACATAACCCAAATGGCATTCTTCGATAGGCAAAGGTACCATAGGGGCATGTGAAAGTTGTCTTCTCTTGATCATTGGGATGTATTGGGATTTGGAAGAACCCTGAATACCCATCAAGAAAGCAATAATATGGATGGTTTGCAAGCCTCTCAAGCATTTGATCAATGAATGGCAATGGAAAGTGATCCTTCCTAGAGGCTGATTTAAGTTTTCTATAATCAATACACATCCTATGCCCTGTTACAGTTCTAGTGGGTATTAATTCATCATTTTCATTTCTAACCACAGTAATACCACCTTTCTTTGGGACTACATGCACAGGAGATACCCAAGTACTGTCTGAGATAGGATATATAACATCAGCATCCAAAAGTTTGATAATCTCTTTCTTAACAACTTCTTTCAGATTTGGGTTCAATCTTCTTTGATGCTCTATAGAACTCATTGATTCATTTTCAAGATGTATCCTATGTGTGCACAATGAGGGTGATATCCCTTTAATATCGTCTAGTGAGTACCCTATTGCCTTTCTATATTTTCGAAGTTCTTTCAAGAGTGCAGGCAATTCAATTTCATTGAGTTCACTACTCACTATGACAGGATATGTGTTGTTGGGTCCAAGAAAGGCATACCTGAGCCCCTTAGGGAGTGGCTTGAGGTCGACTTTGGGAGCCTTGAGTTCACTCCAATCATCCTCTTGGTCAGCGACTGATATCTCTTGATTTTGAAGAGTTTTAGATTCATATTTTAGTTTAATATTATCATTCTAGGTTGCATTTAGGTCTTTATATTGCATTTTCATACATAATTGCATTTGACAAGGTTTGGAGTGCACAATTGGAAGTTTAGGGCAAAAATCGAAGGTTAAACTGCACTTTATGGAAGTCTGGGGTCAACAACAAAGTTATCAAAAAGTTCAGTGACCAATATGCAATTTCATAACTTCGCTGGGTTAGAATTGCACAATCAAAAGTTAAAGGGCTAAAGAGAGGACATTTCTGCAATATCTAAAGTTTGGGGCTGAAACGAAAGACATAAGAAGTATGAGGACCAAAGATGCAAAAAAGAAGGAAACTGCCGGTTTAAAGTAATCGATTGATTCAAAACTCCAATCGATCGATGCGTTTTTGAAAACTGAATCGATCGATGCGGTTTTTAAGCAAAAATGAATCGATCGATTGGAGTCTCGCGGCCAGAAAAGCACTTTGCCTCCTTTCAAGTGCTGGACAACTTTTGTGATGATTTTTGGCCTAACTTTTCTTGCCCTTTCTGAAGAGCCACCTCCAATTCAACTTATGAAGGGTCAAAAGGAGTTAGCAAAGGAGACAAAGTGGAAACTTTAATGGTGGCCTTGCCTTTAACAACCTTGCACCAACCTTGCAACATGGAGATAATGATGACATATTTTGCTATAAATAGAGAGGTTGCAAGGCTTGAGAAAGACATCCAGACACAATCCAATCCTACATAATCACATCCTATCTATCTTAGTTTTTGTTCTTGTTCTTAGTTTGAATTCTTGTTCTTGTTGAAGTTTGAAGTTATATTAAAGTTTGAAGTTATTCTTAAAGTCTGAAGTTTGAAGTTCATCGATACTTGAAGAGAAACTCTTTCTCTTCCCAGAGAAGCCTTCTAAACCCTTTACTCTATTGCTTTTATGAATTCAATTATGTCATTTGTTTCAATTAATATGTGCGAGTAATCTACTAGTTAGGCTAAGGTGATTCAAGGGAATCCATGAATCACTGAAACTAATGTGTTAATCAAGGGAAAATAATCATTTGGTTCTTCATCTAAATTAATCTTAATGCTTGAATTAGAAGGTACACCTAGTTCATGATTAATAGGAAATTAACACACCAAAAGTGATAGTTAAAATCCCGAAAAGAATCTAGATGAGCAAAGTTCTGTAACCAACGAGAGTTGTTGTTATAGACTTTGTGAACATATCGAACCTATTAAGAATGCATGTTTAGGATATTGAATATGGCGAGAGTTGATATTTGGAATTCTATAACATAGGGTTTAGTACTACGAGAGTAGGCTAAACTAAATAAAGTTGTTTGAGTTCAAGAACGGTTCTAAAAATATACCCCTTGATTAATACTTGTTTCATGGTAATTGTATTTCCCGAGAATCACCCAATGCCTAACACCTTTTAATCATAAATCAATTTAAATCATTAGCAAGTGTGACAACCAAACAAACAACAAAACCCCTCATATCTGTTCTAGCTTAACTTTACTCTCAAAGTTTCATAGTGTAACCTTGGTCCTTGTGGATTCGATCCCTAAGTACTACCGCGCATTACCGTGCACTTGCGGTTGGTTTTTAGTGGTAAAACCTGAGCACATCAAGTTTTTGGCGCCGTTGCCGGGGACCAATAGCGTTACCTTTGGAACTAGGACTGGAGTCTAGTCTAGAACCCTATTACAAAAAAAAAAAAAAAATATTTTCGATATTACTAATAAACTCTTTCTTGATTTTCTTGTGAGTGTTGCAGGTATATGAACACGAGAAGCCGAAGTTCTGAAGAATTAGCGGTTGTTTCTAACGAGGAACTTGCAAGAATCGAAAGAGAGAACAACAGAAACAGGAGAAGAAACATGGCTGGAGTACATAACCAGCATGGTGAACCCCAAAACATCCAAAATCTTCCTATAGATGATGATCAAAACGCTGCTGCTGCTGCTGCTGCCGGAGTGTTCAGACAACCCCAACCCCTTCCTAATCCAGGACAGAGACGAGATCAACCTCGCCCCATTGGAGCTGTCGACACTCCGCACACCTACTACCATAACCGATCAGCAATACAACCTCCTCCGATCAACAGGCAAGACTACGAGATCAAACCTCAAACTATAGCTCTGGTCAGACAGAGCATGTTCTATGGTCTCCCGTCCGAAAGCCCTATGGATCACATTGAGACCATTGAGGAGATCAGCAGCACAACAAGATCAAATGGAGTTCCCGCTGATTATCTACGGTGCAAGCTGTTTTCATTCTCTCTTGGAGACAAAGCAATGAGATGGCTGAAATCTCTACCTCCAGGATCTATCACAACATGGGAGCAATGCAGAGCCATCTTCCTGGACAAATTCTATACCAAACAGAAGACGGCCAGTCTAAGGAGCAAGATCACCAGCTTCAGACAGAATGACTCTGAACCGGTGAGCGAAGCGTGGGCAAGATTTAAAGAGTACCAAAGAGAGTGCCCTCATCATGGATACTCAGACGAGCATATCCTCAACATCTTCTACGATGGAGCGAGCTGGAATGTCAAGAACTCTCTCAACGCAGCCAGCAATGGAGATTTCATGACGAGGAACCAAGAGGAAGCTTACACTTTGATAGAAAATCTTGCCACAAGCTCCAGTAACCTGAATGAGGAATATGATAGATCAAGGAAAGGTGGGAACTCAGAGAGCAAGAAACTAGAAGAGATGAGCGCAAAGATCGACATGCTTATGCAAAGAGATCAAAGGGCAGTCAATGCCGTTGAAAGTTATGGCGAAGGGGCTTTCTATTTTCCCAATCAAGAGCCACAAGATCAACAAGCTGCAGTCAACTTTGTGGATGGCCAAAATCTTGAACAACAAGCTGTGAACTACATTGGTGGACAGAACTATCCACAAAACAGAGGATTCCAACAACCAGCTTTTGGACAGAACCAAGCACCGAGGATCCCGCAGGGACAACAAATCTATCAACACCCAAACTACGGGCAGAACCGACCATTTGGGCAAAGCTTGGGGCAAAACCGTAACCAGAACGCAAACTTCAACCAAGGAGGGTACCAACAGGGGCAACCTTTCAACTCTTTCCAACCGCAGAATCAAGCCCAAGTTCAAACCGGTGGAAGCTCTGTTCCAGCTGCTCAAGAATCTAAGCTTGAGGCAATGATGCAACAGTTGATTCTCAACCAGCAGAAATCAGCCACAGAGATCAACAAGAAGGTCGACACCATATTTCAAGACATGAACAACAGATGGGAATCTCTTTCCGCACATGTCAAGAAGCTGGAGACTCAAGTTGCTCAAACCGCAGAAGCTGTCCAAAGACCAAATGGAGTTCTTCCTGGAAGAGGAGAACATAACCCAAGAAAAGACCACTGCAACGTTGTCATCTCTGCTGAAGATGAATTGAATGATCATGTGAGAGAGGTGGATGAGATTGAAAGACTCCTCTATGGATCTGCACTTGTGCAGGATGAAGTACAAATTGTAGTCAAGGCTGATACTCGAGCCGTGGAGAAGGCTGAGGAAAAGGTTGTGCAGCCAATTAGAGTCGGAGCTATGACATCACCTTATGACAAACTCCCATATCCAAAGAAGGTTATCACTAAAGCTCAAAAGAAGGTCATCTGCAAATTGAGAAAAGACTTGAGTGATATCGGAGTTAAGCTTCCAGAGCTTAATACAATGCAAGAAGCCTATGTCCAAATGATGCTCATCAAGGACATTCTAGATCACAAGGAAGAAGTAGCGGAGCTTCTAGACATCTCTACAGCGCCGATCGATCGACAAGTCCCACCAAAGTCTCTCCCTAAGCTAGAGTCACCAGGGAAGTTCACACTGTCTTGTTCCCTTGGTAAAATAACCATGAATGATGCTCTTGTGGATAGTGGAGCCAATGTCAATGTCATCTCAATGGAAATGGTGAAGAAACTCGGTATTGAAAGCATGGAGCCAAACAAATCCTCTCTCATGTTTGGGGATTCGTCTTCCACAACCCCCACAGGCCTCATCAAGGATTTTCCTTTGAAAATTGGAGGATGCACGATCCCTATAGACCTCACAGTTGTAAAGATGGCAACTACGAAGAGAGTTCCTTTGGTCCTTGGAACTCCATTTCTCGCAACAGTTGGAGCATGTATTGACTTCTCAACTAAGAAGGTCACACTCCTCAATGTCAACAAAGCTGTCTCCTACCCGATCCAGTCTTCAATGGATGCTGTTTATTGTGGAACAATCACTCGTGAAAACACATCACTCGAGAAGGGAGTAATACCCTATGGTGAAGTTGTGTTATGGAGTCACGATGGAAGCAAGTTTGTGGAGAACGGTCAACGCCTCAAACCACACCTCGCCTACACTGAACCCCCCAGAAGAGAAGACGATGTCTCCCTGGGAGAACCGACCCAAGGTTAAAAGAGCCAATCGAAAGTCAAGCTAACGACTGTAAACAAGCGCTTGGTGGGAGGCAACCCACTGGTAAGTGTGAGTAAATTTCATTTTTGTTTTTAAAATATAAAAATATAAAAAATAAAAATATGAATATATATATATATATATAAAAAAAAAAAAAAAAAAAAGGAAGAGATTGGATCGATCGATTGGACTTTAAAGAAACCTAGATCGATCGATCCAAGTTTTGCGGGAACAATCTACCTAAAGTAATCGATCGATTGGAAACCCCAATCGATCGATTGTACCAAACCGAACCCCTCTTTAAAAATCCATCGATCGATGGAAGCACGCGAAACAAGATTATAAGGCGAAAAAGAGCCCAGATCGATCAAACCTTCATAAAACTCATCCCCTTCTCTCATCAAAGCCAACTCCAAGTAAGTGCATTCTACCTTTGTCGATACTTAGTTCATCATGTTTTTTATTTTTTTTAATTTTTTTTTTTTCTCTTTGATCTCTCTTTCAAATTCGCTCTCACACAAGAGACTGTGTGAAGTAAGTTTGGGGGAGAGTATACTATCTCACATTGTGTTTTGTTTTGTTTACTTGTCATGAGTCTCATGCATTGCATTGTACATACTTATTTGCATAGAAAAACTTGAAAATCTTTGAAAAAAAAAAACACCAAAACAAGCATTTAGATACATATTTTGTTTTATTTCCATCTTTAGGATCGAGTCTAGAAGCATTTAGGTTGCATCCATATACATAGGGAGCTGTGTTTTGATTTCCTCGCAAAGATCACATGTCTAGAATTCAACATGATACCCTAGCTAAACATATCAAGTAGCTTAAACATTTATTGAAAATCTTGTATGCTTCTAGCCTTGAAAACTCTACTTGAAACTTGTTGTGAGCTTGATATTGACTTGTTCTCAAAACCAACTCCAAACTACTTGAGCTTAATGAACTTAATTTCTCTTGCATATGGGCACTTGCATACTTAATCATGGACCTCATACACATTTGGGTTATCTTACTCCATTCATTACTCTCTTGTTAACCCAAATGGCACTTACATACCCATTACCCATACCATTATTTGAAACCATCATTGATTTGCTTGTGTGAGGCCTCTTATTGATAGCTTGTCATGTGCAAAATCTTGAGAGTATAGGGAGCGACATAGGCTTGTTCTCATCTTTGCTAGCATTAAGACCTCATTTGAGCTAGCATTTAGGATGGTGGTTGGGTTTGTGAGAAAAGTGTACCAAATGAACCAAAGCGAGTGATTTAAGAGAAGAAACCTCTAGGGACAAAAGAAAATAAGAAAAGAAAAGCTCTAGATATGTCAAAGAGAACCCCCAAAAGAAAAGAAAAGAAAAAGAGTGGGGAAAGAAAAGAAAGTAAGAAAGGATTAGAGCTAAGTGTTATCAAAAATGAAAAATCCCTAGTTGGTTAAGAAAAAAAAATTAAAATAAAGAGGAAAGAGTGTTCATTAGGTGAGAGGTGAATTGGGTGTTATCTTTGGGTTTTGGAATGAAGAAGAAGAAGGGTAGAACTTTGAATCATTTAGGACAAAGGGTAGGTTGATGAGAACCGATCTATGTATGCGTGAATTGCTCCTTGTCTTAGATAAATTTTGCATATTGATCAAGTTCATGTTTCTGAGTGATTGCCACTTAAAAAGATATATTTGAAACTTTCTCTTCTTTTTCATTAGACCATTTTCAATCACCAAACCAAATGATTGAGATCAAGTCCCCATTTGCAAGAATTCACTTTGTATGCTTATTTGAATGAATGTGAGAGTTGGTTAAGAGACTTGTTGATTGATGAGTGACTGACTTGTGTAGAGATATTAGAGTGTAAGAGAAAAGATTGTTCATGCTATTTGCTATGTTTCTTTTAGGATGTCATGTTGAAGGTTAGAAAGTGTTTTAGTTACAAGTTCCCATTTTAAAACATTCCATTATCTTGTTCTTGAAAGTTTACTTGTGGACAAGTAAATAGCAAGTTTGGGGGAGTTGATATCTCTTGATTTTGAAGAGTTTTAGATTCATATTTTAGTTTAATATTATCATTCTAGGTTGCATTTAGGTCTTTATATTGCATTTTCATACATAATTGCATTTGACAAGGTTTGGAGTGCACAATTGGAAGTTTAGGGCAAAAATCGAAGGTTAAACTGCACTTTATGGAAGTCTGGGGTCAACAACGAAGTTATCAAAAAGTTCAGTGACCAATATGCAATTTCATAACTTCGCTGGGTTAGAATTGCACAATCAAAAGTTAAAGGGCTAAAGAGAGGACATTTCTGCAATATCTAAAGTTTGGGGCTGAAACGAAAGACATAAGAAGTATGAGGACCAAAGATGCAAAAAAGAAGGAAACTGCCGGTTTAAAGTAATCGATTGATTCAAAACTCCAATCGATCGATGCGTTTTTGAAAACTGAATCGATCGATGCGGTTTTTAAGCAAAAATGAATCGATCGATTGGAGTCTCGCGGCCAGAAAAGCACTTTGCCTCCTTTCAAGTGCTGGACAACTTTTGTGATGATTTTTGGCCTAACTTTTCTTGCCCTTTCTGAAGAGCCACCTCCAATTCAACTTATGAAGGGTCAAAAGGAGTTAGCAAAGGAGACAAAGTGGAAACTTTAATGGTGGCCTTGCCTTTAACAACCTTGCACCAACCTTGCAACATGGAGATAATGATGACATATTTTGCTATAAATAGAGAGGTTGCAAGGCTTGAGAAAGACATCCAGACACAATCCAATCCTACATAATCACATCCTATCTATCTTAGTTTTTGTTCTTGTTCTTAGTTTGAATTCTTGTTCTTGTTGAAGTTTGAAGTTATATTTAAAGTTTGAAGTTATTCTTAAAGTCTGAAGTTTGAAGTTCATCGATACTTGAAGAGAAACTCTTTCTCTTCCCAGAGAAGCCTTCTAAACCCTTTACTCTATTGCTTTTATGAATTCAATTATGTCATTTGTTTCAATTAATATGTGCGAGTAATCTACTAGTTAGGCTAAGGTGATTCAAGGGAATCCATGAATCACTGAAACTAATGTGTTAATCAAGGGAAAATAATCATTTGGTTCTTCATCTAAATTAATCTTAATGCTTGAATTAGAAGGTACACCTAGTTCATGATTAATAGGAAATTAACACACCAAAAGTGATAGTTAAAATCCCGAAAAGAATCTAGATGAGCAAAGTTCTGTAACCAACGAGAGTTGTTGTTATAGACTTTGTGAACATATCAAACCTATTAAGAATGCATGTTTAGGATATTGAATATGGCGAGAGTTGATATTTGGAATTCTATAACATAGGGTTTAGTACTACGAGAGTAGGCTAAACTAAATAAAGTTGTTTGAGTTCAAGAACGGTTCTAAAAATATACCCCTTGATTAATACTTGTTTCATGGTAATTGTATTTCCCGAGAATCACCCAATGCCTAACACCTTTTAATCATAAATCAATTTAAATCATTAGCAAGTGTGACAACCAAACAAACAACAAAACCCCTCATATATGTTCTAGCTTGACTTTACTCTCAAAGTTTCATAGTGTAACCTTGGTCCTTGTGGATTCGATCCCTAAGTACTACCGCGCATTACCGTGCACTTGCGGTTGGTTTTTAGTGGTAAAACCTGAGCACATCAGCGACCGAGGCGACATGTTGATCAGTTTGTGGCAGTTCCAGGAACATGCCTTCATCGACTAACTCTTCATGGTAATTGAGAAGCTTCTGATACTCCAAGCTCACTCCATCTTCTTTGAGCTGAGCTTCTTTGTTTATGGTGAGAGCATGTTGTAGGGAGTCTTCTAATGCTAACTCTTCTAGGTACTCATCAGCAAGGGCTTCCATCTCATCAATGTAGAACATCTGCCCTTCAATAGTGGGTTTCTTCATCACATCCTTGATGTCAAAGTGAAGAGTGTTTCCTTCCCCCAAGTGAAGAGCTATCTTGCCATCTTTCACATTCACAATGGCTCCAGCAGTAGCTAAGAATGGTCTTCCAAAAATTAGGGGATCTCTAGGCTCTTCATCCATCTCCAAGACCACAAAATCGGTAGGAACCTCATAGTCCCCAATCATGACTGGAAGGTCTTCCAAGATTCCTACGGGGAGCTTCACAGAGCGATCAGCCAACACCAATGATATCCTACACTTCTTGTATTGTGTAAAACCTAGCTTCTTTGCAACAGAAAGAGGCATCAGGCTTACACTTGCTCCCAAGTCACACAAACATTTTTCAAAGGTCAATGGACCTATGGCACATGGCAAGGTGAAGCTGCCTGGATCTTCTAGCTTCCTTGGTATGGATAATCTCTTGATGATGACACTGCACTCGTGAGTAAGCACCGTCATGCCCTCCATTTCTTTTTTCTTCTCAGCTACAACATCTTTCAAGAATTTGCTATATTGAGGAACAAGCATAAATGCATCAATGATTGGCATTGTGATCTGCACTTCACTCATCTGTTTCTCAAAGAGTGCCTTGTACTTCTCTAGCAGCTGCTTCTTGAATCGTCCCGGAAAGGGTAACTTTGGCTCATAAGGGGGTGACATGAATGGAGTTGGTTTGGTGGTGGTGGTAGCATCATTCTTGTTTTCAACTGATTTCTTTTCTCCCACCTTTCTTTTTCCTTTTGCTTCCACTATTTTCTCCATTATCTCCTCATCTGTCTTCTCATCTAGAATCACAACTTCATCTTCATCAAGGTTGATGGCCACCTCCCCACCTTGTTTCTCATTATCCTTAATGAGATCTCTAGAAGGAAGCTCTCTACCACTTCGAAGGGTAATGGATTTCATCGTCTCCTTAGGGTTTTGTTCAGGTTTACCAGGAAGTGAACCAGCTTGGCGGTTGGAGGTAGAGCTCATAGAAGCAAACTGATTCTCCAAAGCCTTGAACTTGAAGTTGAGCTCATTGTAGCTTCCGTCAATCCTAGCATTGATATTTTTGAGTTCATTACCAATGTACCTTTCTTGTCTATTTTGTGCCTCCAAAATTTGTTTGAGCATGGCTTCAGTGGTGTTTTCTTGGGGGGCGTGAGTAGAAGGTCCGGCTTGGTTTTGGAATGATTGGTTGGGCTTGTTTGTGAAACCTGGAGGATAGCTTTGCTTCTGTTGGTATGTGCTCTGGTTGTTCAGGTAGAAGGGTTTTTGTTGGTAGTTGTTGTACTGAAAATTTGGCTCCTTCTTGTACCATTGCCCATTAGCGTTGATGAAGCATAACTCTTGTTGTTCTGCTAGACCACCGACTTCATGTTGTTCAGCTGTGTTTGCATTGTTTGATACACCAACAGAGTTCACCTTCTCTTGCTTGGCTTTATCTGATAGTAGTTGGTCAATCTTCTCTTGCAGCGCTTTGAGCTCTCTTCTTGTGCTTGTGTCATCACCTCCGCTTCCTCTGTGTTGTCTATCATACTCATCGTTGTAGATAGAATCACTCCTAGCCATGTTCTCTACAAGTTCCAAACCATCTTGTTCAGTTCTTCCTAAGAAGAAACCATTGCTAGTTGTGTCAAGTTGGCTCCTATATTTTGGCAAGACTCCTCTGTAGAATGTGCTGAGTAGACTCTCATTGGTGAACCCATGGTGAGGGCATTGGGACTGGTAGCTGTTGAATCTCTCCCAAGCTTCTCCAAAAGTCTCTAGACCTTTTTGTTGAAATCCTGAGATTTCATTCCTAAGCTTGGCTGTTCTTGATGTAGAGAAGAACTTGTTGAGGAAAGCTTTCTTGCACTCATCCCAAGTTGTGATAGAGTCACTAGGAGTGTTCTTTTCCCATTGATGAGCTTTGTCTCCCAAAGAGAATGGAAACAAGCGGAGCTTCAAGGCATCTTCTGAGACTCCATTGGTTTTGGACAGACCACAATACTTGTCAAATCTATCCAAGTGGTCTAGGGGATCTTCCAAAGGTAGGCCATGGTACTTGTTGTTTTCGATCATGTTGATGAGGCTGGACTTGATCTCGAAGTTGTTGTTTTGCACTGCTGGTGCTCTGATACCGGTCCTACTTCCATGAATGTGTGGTTGATCATACGTACCAATGGTTCTGGCTGGACGCTGCTGATGTTGTTGTACAAGGTTGTCAGCTCCATGAGCTTCTGCACCATGAGGTAGTTGCTGATCTCTTTCCATAGTTTCAAGCTGTAATCGGTTGAGTAATTGGGCTTGTCTTTCTTCTCTTCTCTTCCTTACTAACTCTCTTTCCAATGCTTTGATGTTGTCAACTCTTGGGACAAGGTCTGTTGGTCCTCTGCTCCTCAAGTTCATGTACCTGTCATTGAAAGAGTTGAAGGTAGAGTTTAGTAATCTTGTAAAAGTAAAATGATTTAGTCTTAAGCAATGACCAAATCTCAATGTCACAATCAATTTAGAACGGGCAACGGCGCCAAATTTGATAAGGCTTTTTAATCCTCAGAGCAAATCAATGTAGTATAGAAAGGATGTCAATCCAATCCTAAGTGAGTGTGAGACAGAGAGAGTACAGGTTGTGCTTAATCTAAATGCAATCCAATAAGGTTTGTTGTGGCAAGAACAATGTGAAATAATCAAGTTTTAATACAAATATAACAAAGAAGAACCAATGGGTATTTAGGCAATTGATTTCAGGGTGGTAGTTCTAAATCAAGGTGTCTAACTTCAAATAAACACAACTTTCTATAGGCCTAGATCTCATTCAATATAGGTTAATCCACTTTCGATGGTAGAAACCCTTATGCAATTATGAACTAAACATCAACTTCCGTTCGTTTTGTTCACTCAAACATACATTAAGATTTAGTCTACTAGCCATCTAGCAATCTAAACATCAACTTCCGTTCGTTTTGTTCACTAGAGCAATACTAAGTTATTTCAAGCATTATGCAAACACTTTCGATGTCCTACAAACACTTAGAATCTAGATTAAAATGGCCAAAATCAATCTAGCATTAAGAACACTTAGTAAGCATAGAAATTTAAGCATTTTACCATTAGACCATCTTAACTCTTTTCTAACCACCCATTAATCTACCTAACCCATTGATCCTATGGATGACTACTCACTAATCATCTTGTTTACACTTAATCCCATGATGGATAGAAGCATAATCAAGATGATATAATATATGAAAACAAGAAACAGAATGTAGATGAAGAGAATAACTAAAGAAAACAAGACTTTATAACATAAACTTCAAGAACACTTAATAATACTAAGAACAATTGTTTTCAACAAGAACTTAAAATAGAATGCAAAACAAGACTTAGAATGAAAGTGATAAACTCTATTAGACAGAAGTAGACTCAGAAGGAGATGGTATGTTTTGCCATGGGGTTTGGGTTCTATTTATAGGTGAAGAACAACTCACCCCCCATGTTACAAAGTTAAGATCTAGATCTAAAATAAAACACACTCATTGATGTTTCTTCCACTTTATCCCATTTGCACACACCTTTTGACCCTTTACAAGGCAAATGTAAACTTGGCTCTTCAGAAAAGGTAGAGAAAGTTAGGCCACTTGATCCACCAAACTCGTCCAGCACATGAAAGGTGACACAGGCTGTCCCGATCGATCGATCCATTTTTTTCATATAAATGGATCGATCGATCCATGTCCAAATCGATCGATCTGGATTTCGGATCGATCGATCACTTTTCCATTTTTGCTCACGGCTTTCTTGGATCGATCGATCCAGTTTTTCATCAAAAACGGATCGATCGATCGAAGTCTCTTTTTGTTCCTTTTGTGTTCTAATCACCTCCAAAACTCCAAATAGCTCATCCAATACCTACAAGATGCAAATGTACATGTAATAGACTCTGAATGCAAATAAATGTAAGGTTAATGCATAAAAATATATGAAATAACAAAGCTAAAACTATGCAAAATCACAACATATCATGCAAAAGGATCTTCAAAAGCTAAAATCAATTATATAACAGAAACTGAAACATGTAATAGATTGTAACTCAAATAGGGATCTTCAAAAGTACTCAATTCATAGCATTATCGTGCGTTGTATATAGGCAAATGGACATCACATCAATATATTTAAAGAAAGGTTCGCATATTTGTTGTGGCTTGATTAGTTTTCCAAAACTGTACATTGTATATTGCCAAAACTTCATAAAGTACGTCCCATAGCTACAAAAACTAAAGAACGAAAACATGCATTAGGAATAATAGTTTTGCATACTAAACATACAGTTTTTTTTTTTTTTTTTAATAAATATTATATATTCAACCCGAAAACGGGGATTCAGATCCAGTTACAAGCCGATTCGACTAAAATTTCCCGAGTCATCTAATACATTCCTAGCTTCGCCCGCCCACTAAACCCGGCACATTCCGCTAATCAATATTTTGAATCTTTAGGAATCGGTTGCCGTTCTCTACCATCAACTAAACCATAAGAAGGTGAGGTTCTCCTCGTTGCCTCGGATGCCGGGAATTCCCATGTTGTCTCCGGAGTAGCTGGCTTCCGATAATCTCTTCGAAACTTGTAACCGTCACTGACGATGAAGTGCGAACCGAACAACAAAGATGGAGGGATGAAGAACTCTTACCGGGAAGAGACGCCCACCATCAACACCGAAACAGAAACGGACCTGACTTCCTTGCCACACTTTGACCGAGATGACTCTAACGACCTGCACAAAATGTCAGCTAAGCAACACTACCGAAAACGAATCAAATGACCCGAAACCGGCACTGGGATGTGAGCTAAGCACAAGTGAGACACCGCCACAACCAAGACACGGATCGTGACGCCACTTGCCGCCTCCGAGAACCGAAGTGACGGAAGACTGTGACTCGCAAATAATCACCGGTGCCTGCGGTGGAATTTCACAATGAAGAGCAAGAATCCAAACCCTAGCTTTAAAAGCTGCCGCTTGAAAACAAGAGTCTCGAACAAAGACGATAAAGGGGCTTCCGCAAGGACTGAAGGTTGACCAGCTTGGTTTCATAACAGCCATAGACGACCACATCAACCAAACTCAGGAACACACGCACACGAGCCATTACGGAGCTAAATGCCATCACCGCCTGCGCAACTAACCCACGACTCGCCACCGGGAGAACACACCGGCTCAGACCTTGAAACCAACGAGAAGGAGACGAGATCTAACGACACCGCAAGAGCTCGCGAATCCAATCGATGAAGACGTACGCCGCGACCACCAACGAGCAGCAGATCCGCCGCACCACCAGAGCCGACCGACGCAGCATCAACCCCAAAACGAGCCAGGAAGCCGCAAGAGTAGATCTAAAAGGGAAACACGATCTATTCTCTCAGCCTTGAAAAGCCGACTCCACGGCACACAACGACTCTGTTCCACCGTGTCGTGACACCAGCACCGACCAAAACGCCACCGCCGTCGACAACCTCGCGAGCAGTTACCTAGATGGTGGAGAGACGCCGAACCAGAGCCGACAACAAGACGATAGAGGAGGGAAGGCACGATGAAGCAAAAACGAAACCGAAGATGAGGAAAAGAAACCCTCCGGCGCCGGTACGCGCTCTCACGCGCCGCCGGACGTCGGAGGTAAGCTCAAATACAACTTTGGGTCAAGGAGAGAGAGAAAGAGAGAGAAAGAGAGAGTACATTCCCATACAGTTTTCCATTCAGGAGAAAATAAAATCGAACTATTTGGTTGTTTCGAATGATACGACGCTAATGTGGAAAAGTAATAACTGTTTTTGAATAAACAATATATAGTACAATTGCTCATTTAAATACTCAATGTTCCATTTTGTTGTACACAAAAAAAAACACAATGATACTATTAGTAAAAAACTAAGGTTACAATCATTACAAAATTAAAAAACATGTTAAGAATCTTAAATATTTGCTTTTTGTGTTATAATATTTTTAGGCAGAAATATCTTAACTACATATGTTAGTGATTGTAAAATCAAGATTCATTTTATATGTTACACTTGCACACAAGAGAATAACTTAGTTAGAACTATTTTTATTCTTTTGGTAAAACAAATTATTTTCATTTGCCTTCAATAAGTTATTTGTCCCATCCGAAACCATCTCGATTAGCCCTCGGATTCAACCATGGTGTAAAACAAACTATTTTCATTTTCATTTGCGCATATGCTGCTTTATTAAGAATCGCGTATGTACAACATCGAAAAACAATTAAAATTTTTGTCAAGAAAAAAACAATTAAAATAAGCTTTTGTAGCTGTCAGGAAAACAAGGGATAGTGTTCCAATTTGGAACACCCAGCAGGCAAATAATGGTAATATGCGGTCATAACTTATCACAAAGAGTGGCAGCAAACACATATAGTGGATTCTTCGAATTTGTTCCATAAGTTTCTGGACAATGTTTTTTTGTTCTTTTAATGGCTTTGTTTTTTTTTTTTATTAACTTGAGATATTTCAAACTTATAAAATAATAAGATTAATTCTCAAAAAGAAATACGGTACATCATGTGGATAGATTCTGTTTTAGAGTATTCGAATGAACCTAAAATATAGATCCATATTTATGTAGGTATTCACATAATGTGACTTAGGTTCACTCAACAAGTAGATCGATCCTAAAATATATAAACATTCTAAGCTCGTTCTTTTATCACTCGACCACGAAATTAGGGATCTTTTGTTTTTAGTTAATTTTATACGTTTGTCTTCTATCACTTCCAAATTTTTACGTACACATGTATATAATACATTATATATCTACCCTTCTGATAAGTCTTACACATTGCACTTTTGTATAATTTCTTATTTTATTTGATTTGTGGCTGCTCTGTGAAGCCGACAGTATCACTCTTCTGATCTCCACTATCAGAACAATTGTCTTCCGTATTAGAGAAAAGGAGAAAGATATAATATAGATATACACACCCAAACTGTCATGACACTACGTGGTTACAACTCTCATAAGGCTTTTCTTTCACAATTCCGTAGACAACCGTTCAAATGCGGTATATGTCCAAGATCATACAAGAAGTATGAAGAAACCAGTTTACTCAGCTTGGCCCACTAATATTGCTTTGGTATCTAAGGGCATGTTCAATTGGAACTCTTAGAGGAGGTTTTTAATTAAAAATAGTGGTGGGTTCCGCTACTTTTCCTAAGAACCGGTTCTAAAAATCTTTAATTAAAAACCGACCCTTACACTGTTTCGTGGGCTCCACTGACACGTGGCGGCCCATGGTTAATTAGTTTTTAACTTTTTTTTTAATCATGAAAAAAATATTAAAAACCTCCAAATGAAAGTTATAGCATTGAACATGCTCTAACTTCAAACTGTAAGCAGCCATCCGACTGTTCCGATAAAATTGATGAAAAATATTTGAATATATATATATATATATATATATATGGGGGTTATAGCATTGAACATGCTTTAACTTCAAACTGAGCAGCCACCCGACTGTTCCGATATAATTGATAAGAAATGTTTGAATATATATATATATATATATATATATATATATATTTTAGTTTTACGCTGACCGTTCTTTTAAATTTTTTTCTTGTAGTCTTACATAAAGTTCTGCCACAATGGTCCAAGAGAAGAGTGGATAGAAGAAATAGTGAAAATAGTTGATAAGGCAGCTTTTGTTTGTTTTATATTTAAAATTTTCAAAATAACTATTCTGTTTATTTATTTTATTTTGTCTTGTATCCCAACATGTTGTTGCCCCCAGAAGAAGAGGCAAAATGAATTAGTCGAACTTTTATAGTGAAACAATTTTATTTCTGTTCACAATAAAATAATTGCTACTGGATTGCATTCTATATCTCTCCACTTGTCTTTCGGATAAATAAATTTATCCTTTCTAATTGTTAAACTATTGTTAAGTACTTATATTTTTTATTGGTCTAGGAGTTTATAGGTACCACATTTATTTTAGCACCTGGGTTGAGACATGAATATGAGCACTAAACGATTTGTCAGATTATGTGGAATTTCTAGCATTATCTACTTTAAATTAAATTCAAACTTAGTTTAACTCTATGGTTTGTGAAAAGAACCGAGTTGTATGCAACACATAAAAGATAACTAAATTCAGAAAACAGAACCATCCAAAAAAACTCAATATAGTTTTCGTAAACTTTCCAATGTTAGTAAAATGGTTTTTTAGTCTGAACCAAAAGCATTACTTGCTAGAGATCATGACCTGCAAAAAGAAGCAGACTGCTGCTAATTCTGAAAATGTGGAACTCTATCGAGACTACAAATGCTAAGTAATGCCACTTGTAGTTTGCTGATCACCCTAAACTATGTTCTAGATTTTGAACGCATTTAATTAATCATACTTTATCTTAAATACTCTTTACGGTTTTTAAAAAAGGAGAGTACGTGTTCGTTTGAAACAAAATTGCGTGACTATAGTCCTTAACATCATTATAATCTGGCTATAATGCCAAGATAGCAACGATAGAGCTATAGAGACTATATCATATAACGTTATAGTATGCTTTTGTTTAAAAGAACGTTATAGTATGCTACGTGTTATATAAAGTGCTAAAATGATTTATTTCTTAAGAATTGCTAATTTGCTACGTGTATTATGCAGTTGATAGGTGCAATAATAAAAATGATTTCACACTGAGAACTTTATTTTTAGATTTCATGAATAATATGAAAACAAGATTTGTCTGGGCAAACAAAATCACATTTTTATTCCTTTGTTGACAACTATTTCTTATTTTTGTATAGCACATTTTTTTTGTTCTTTGAAAAAAAAACATTTTTTTAGTAACAAAAAAGACATCACATATTTCTTATGGTGAAAATACATTTAACTTCACCATATATTTTTTATTGTTCATTGAGTGTCGAGATGATCTGGACGAGCTCACTCAATGAACTACATATATAGTTAGGTTTATTGACATATTTTAAATTTATTACAGCTCACGATAATATATAGTGTCACATATTCGTTTTTTACATGAAGATTTCAAATAATCTATAAGTCAAATATAATCAAAAATAGAATGGTATATATGTTTTCTAACAAAACAGTGTTATTTTTTCTATAAAAAGTTTATACGGAAGAATAAGTGATTGCGGCACACTATTTACCACTTCCTTTTTACTTCAAAATAGAGGAACTTTATAATGGAATTGAGTTTACTTCAACTCTATTCCATTTAAAATAAAAATAAAGTCGTAAACAAAAAATAAATCTTTGAACCTATTTATAAAATAAGATTATATTTTACTCTATGATGAAGTAAAAAATAAAATAAGATTAGAAGAATTTTTATTCTAAACTATATTTTAAATAAACAATAGAATGAATTGGAGATGCTCTACAAAATTATTTGCAAAAGTTACTTTGAACTTAGATTGATGTAAGACTCTTGTATCTCTTCAATTATTTTACTCTACTCATTTATCAAAGTTTTAGTATTATTTATTCACTGTAACACAATATCAAAATAAAGTTAATAAAGTTACAGATTTTATCAGAGTATCCATTTCTTATAGATTCTTATTTTATAAAGTAATCAGTGTAATCTTACAAATCTAAATATAATCAAATAATTAAAATAAATGGTATATTTAACTAAGTATAAAATTTAATATATATATATATATTATATACAAAATTATAATTTACAAAAAAATATTTTTGTATCAACTTAATATTAATTATACGTTTTAAGGGTGTGGATTAAAATCTACTGCTACTTTAAATTGGTATATTGTCTTCTGCATAATTTGATTCCAAAAGACATCACAACTAGTATTAGTTAATTTTTATTCTAGATTTATGCTACAGTTATGTGCTATTTTAAAGTCTGAGCCATTTTATCGGATTCTCTTTTATTTAGTGATGAATTAACTTGACGACAAAGATAAAATAGTTCATGCCATTTACTTGGCATAATTTCGATATTTGAGTAGTGTTAAATCTTATCTTGTTTTACTAAGGGAACTTAAGTCAAACCGTAAGTATGTAGGGAAAAAGCATTATCTTTTCGGAAAGTACTGCACTAATGGATTAATCTTAACTCTTAAGTGATTTATCTGTGTGAGTGTATGTCATAATTACATCTAATCCTCAAAATAAAGGATAAAATAGAACCGACTTATGTTTTTTAAATGTTTTGGCGGTATTTTAAAATAATAATTTAAGTTCAATTTTTCTCTCTACAGTTACTTTGCCATGGTTGGAGTCCAAGGCTTTGTTCGTTTGTATGTTACAACGATTTGCGACTGCAACCTATAGTTAAAATGTTGTTCGTTTTGTTTATTGTAGGTTTCATAATTTGCAATTGCGACTTGCGACCAAATGTTTTTCATTTATTATGACTAGGACCGCGAGCTGCGAGTCGCTAATTTTTTTCAGTCGTTGTTTATTCAACAATTCATAGAATAACTTGTAACTAATTGTGCAATCGGTCGCACACCAACAAAATGAACAACCTGCGACTTGTTCACAAGTTCAGTCGAAAGACATCAAAATAAACAATAACTTATGACATGTACTAACTCCAAGTTATAAAATTGCAGGTTGCATTGATATGTAAACGAACATGACCTAAGTGAAACCAGTTCAGTGTATGTGGGTACGTTCACTACAACATTGGGTTGATAATTGAGAACAAAATAGGTAGTGTATTATATGAGATCATATTCATCATTTTAATAAGTTCTGCTCCAAAATAAAACAGCATATCAAAACATAATTGTATAATATTTTTATTATATAGTATAAAGTTATTTTATTATAATATTTGGTGACCAGTTAAAACAAAAACAAAAAGTCATTTCTAAAATATTATTCTTTATTTTGATAAGGGGTTGATACTTATCCTAAAACATTTTAAAGAGAAAGAAGTATTTCTTCCATCTATCCCAGAGATAAGTTCTTCCTTTTTAATCAAAATACTTTCTCAGCCACAATAACATATGTAAATTTATAAACATTTTAAAAATTATTACATGCGTAACTGAAAAAAAAACTCTAAGCTCTTTGTCTTCCCTAACGTCAACCAAAATATCAAAATTAAACTATGATAGGTTTTCTTATATAGAAATAAATTAATTCTATAATATTGTTTTCGAATTTTCACTTTTGTGGTTGAAACAGTTGAAGAGAAAGGAAAATCTTTTTAGGAGAACATAGAAATTAAACATTTGCAATTTTCCTTTTTACACATATACATTCATCAATTAATTAACGATTGGTTATGTATTGGTTATTTACTACACCAAAAACCTTACACGCAAAATAAATATCTAATATTTTATCTATTTCGTAAAAAAGTTTTATTTTAATACTTTTTATACATGTTAAAAAGATGAATAAAATATAGTTATGTTTATATTAGTTATAATCAATAGTATTTAAAATAAAAAAAGTTTTGACAAAATCAAGACATTTGTAATTATTATCAAGTTTCAAGTACATTAAATTGTATTGAAATTGTAAAATAGTAACATTCTTTCTCTAACAAGAAAAATTTCACAATAACACTTTTTTGTAAAACAGAAATTATATTGATTAACATATGGACGAAAGTGTCATTATAAAAATATGTGTTACATGAGTGGAAACATTTAAGAAGTTAAAACCATTGTGAGTCGGACACCCAACATAACCCAAAGATTCAATATGGTGAACCTAGAAAAAAGAAGCTTTCGTGTTTGGCAAGAGCTCTTGTTAATGAAGATATGATGATTATGTTTATCTTTTCTGTGTGCTCATTGTGTTTTCTCTCAAGATTTGTGGGTTCATTTCGTTTGATGGTTAGAAGCGTTAATTTTAAGAGGTTTAAAATATTTGTTTTCATTACATAACTTCTTGATATATTTTAACTTTATTTGAGTAATATTAGAAATCTTTTTTAAATAAGTCATCTATTCTTCTACTAGTACAACTCAAATATGCTTAATTTTGGAAACACTGAACAAATAATCAAAAAAAAATATTGATGGTATAAACAAATCATATCTTTTAAACCTTCAAGCTTTAACATACACTACAATATATAGTTAATTAGTGTTTATGCATCCACGCGCCATCCATATTAAAAAATGACCATTAATTTTTGTAATCTATTTCTATTCTGATATTGCCCTTATTTCAATTTCTCTGCATGCTATGGTTGTGTCAGGCATTCTGATACTTGTGTTTTCGTCAGATTACTGACACAATCTTCTCTCATAGTTTAATTTATTTTTTATTTTTTTCTCCTCTCTTTTCGTTTATTCTAAGTAACTATTCTCATTTTTTATCTTATTTTTTTCATGTTTTCTTCTTTCCTGTCTACTTTCTATAGTTATGATCTTCATCAAATTAAATTTTCTTTATAACATTCTATTTGCTATAGATTACACAATTTTATTGTTCATCGTTTACAATATCCGTTAACAACTAACACCTCTGTTACATGTATTGTTACATCTACAATATTCGTTAACAATTAACACCTTTGTTAACACATCTGGTATATGTTTTTGTCCTTGTTCTTAAACGCGGCCGTCGCGTCCGGCTTTGCAGCGTTTAAGCGCTCGGCGGCTCCCGGACGTTTTGATTTGGTCCAAATCGGTGAACTAGGTGGAGTTCATATAAAACTTCATTTTTTGTCATTCTAAAGCTCTAAATCGATTCATATATGAGTAATCTACGAATTTAGAGAGTAAATCTTGATTGAAACGCAAAAAATAATGAAGATAATGTCAATAATGTCAATGGCGGCCATGGAGAATAGTTGCAGAAGCAAACTCATGACCTTGTGGCCGATACTAGAGGTAATTACCACTGCACCACACCATTTTCATTTCTATCTATTACAAAACTATTAACTATATATACATTCATTCAAAATTAATCCTCGAGTACTCCCCGAATTATTTTTGAGTTTTCAATAAATCGCTAAGCCCTGGCCAATCGCACGCGTAGCGCCTAGCGAATTCCCGAACAAGGGTTTTTGTTAACAACTAAAACATCTGTTAACATCTTTAATATATGTTAACAGCTAACATCTTTGTTAACTCTTCTGGTATATGTATTTGTTAATAGATAACACTTCTGTTAACGTCTACAATATTTTTTAATAGCTAACACCTCTGGTACATGTATTTGTTAACAAATAACATTTTTATCAATATACATTGTATGTATATGTGTTATACTATTTATGTTAATTATCTATATTTATTTTGACATATATTGTACTTGTATTATATAACAAGTATGAGTAAATTGGCTTCTATGATTTATGATTCAAATTCTCCATATTTTTTCATCGTTAAACCAAATAAAAAAGAAATATGTGTGGTAGAAAATCACCTAGATGAGAGGAAGAAATGGTTGGGAGAGAAAGAGAATGTGAAATAAGGGAAAGATGATGTCATAAAGGAAGTAGAGGATCAAAAGAGTATAAACGTCAAATTAAAGTAAAAATGGTAAGACAAATTACATTGATGTCAACTTACGAGTATTTCTTTAATATGAACCTCTAATTTGGGTATTCAGCTAAATCACCGTGCAATATATTACTCCCTCCGTTTTATATTGTAAGTAGTTTTAGATAAAAACACGAATATTAAAAAAATTATTAATTTTTTAAAAATGACATTAAATTAATAAATTCAACCAATTATAAAAAAACTAACATTATTTAATTGGTTACACAATATCCAATAAATGTAAAAAGTACATTGAAATCTGAAAACTTTTTATAGTGTGAAACAAACATTTTTTGCTAAAACAACTTATAATATGAAACGGAGGGAGTACTAAATAGAAGATTAAAGTCTTTTATGTGCTTCAAAATATCACTCATTTCAATATGATCTCATACATAACTCCACACTCATCTACCAGCTCATACGGTGTTACCCTTTCTTCATGTATGTCCACGGTACTTTTTACTGGTTGGAAACATTAATTTCAGAAACTTAAAACAATTATTTATTTATTAATTTTTTAATCACCATATAACTTTTTCGTATTTTGGTTTCATCTATATAGTAACACGAACATTTTTAGATAGATCATTAATCTTTCCGTTACTTTATCTTAATTACAATTAATTATATAATTCTTTTCTAAATAAGTGGTTAAGAAGATAAGGATATAGAAATAATTATTTTAAATTTTTAACATACACTACTATATATTATAAATTGATGTCATAGAAGAAAAATAATTTAAATAAATAGCAAGATCCTCCTTTTGTGTAATCAGATCATACTTGCGAGGTATTATATATTGTTGGTAATGTTGGATAAATTAATTCATCATGATTAAGTAGTTAAAAACTTAAAAGACATACTAGGATTAAAGGATCAGAGTGCGATATAATTCTGGAATGACTCTAAAATATACAGTTCCTTATCCTATACATATTGTTTTTTCTCACTAGTGTTCTTTTTCGGTCGACACATGATTTTATAAGTCAAAGCAAACAAAAAAAAATCCCACTGAGATTAGAAAAAGAAAATGATATTATATTAAAAAGAAATCAAAACATTATAGAGCCACATCCACATGTCAAGATAACATCAACTCTTTGCAAGTATAAATACAGAGTTTTATCCTCCAAAAGGGCAAACCAATATCACACTAAAAAAATTAGTTCCTCTCTGTTTCTTTTATCATTTGCATAAAACCATTTTGCCTCCAAAAGACTTAAACTCTGGGCTCTGTCTCTTTGTCTCTTTTATCTCTACTCCGCTCAAAACCATTTTACTCGCCTCAATAACCATGCGTAATTTAACACCGTCTTCTTCCTCTTCCTTACTATCTCCTAAAGAAAAAAATCATTTCTCAAAACTCGAAACCTATGATGCGAACCATCCTCATTATTCCGACTTCACTGATGATGATTCCCTAGACCTGAATAGATGGCCAACTTTCCTCGAGGTATAATGCTGTTTTAATTATTACATTAATTTATATTTTCATTAAAAATAAAAAAAAAACATACTACTCTTTTTCTCAGAACTCCATTCTTCGTTTGGATTTTTTTTTGTAAAGGTATTATAAAAATTAATCATTAACTATGTTGCTAAAAAAACAATATTCATTAACTAAAAAAGATTTTCTAAAAGAGAGTTCGGAGTGATTAAAAATATCTAAAGACGTGGACGGTTCTTGTTCTTGACTTGCTTTTTGTCTTGATAATATGGCGGCAGGGACTAGAGGAAGTGAAAGCGATCGGAAGAATCTCTGGACCAACGGCTATGACCGGACTACTTATGTACTCAAGAGCAATGATATCGATGTTGTTCCTCGGCTACCTCGGCGAGCTTGAGTTAGCCGGAGGATCTCTCTCCATAGGCTTTGCTAACATCACCGGCTACTCCGTCATCTCCGGCTTATCCATGGGGATGGAGCCAATATGCGGCCAAGCTTACGGTGCTAAGCAAATGAAGCTTCTAGGACTAACCCTTCAAAGAACCGTCCTCCTACTCCTCTCATGTTCGGTCCCCATCTCCTTCTCTTGGCTCAACATGAGGAGAATCCTCTTGTGGTGTGGCCAAGATGAAGAGATCTCTTTGGTTGCACAAAAGTTTCTTCTATTTGCCATCCCTGACCTCTTCCTCCTCTCTTTGCTTCACCCTCTTCGTATATACCTCAGGACACAAAACATTACATTGCCTGTGACTTACTCCACGGCTGTGTCTGTCCTCCTTCACGTTCCCTTGAACTTTCTACTTGTGGTGAAGCTAGAGATGGGAGTTGCGGGAGTCGCTATAGCCATGGTCTTAACAAATCTCAACCTCGTTGTCCTCTTATCTTCTTTTGTATATTTCACAAGCGTGCATAGTGATACATGGGTCCCATTTACTATGGACTCTCTTAAAGGTTGGTCGTCCTTGCTCTCTCTTGCAATACCAACTTGTGTATCCGTTTGTTTGGAGTGGTGGTGGTACGAGTTCATGATCATTTTGTGTGGACTTTTGGCTAACCCAAGAGCCACCGTTGCTTCCATGGGGATCTTGATCCAAACAACATCGTTGGTCTACGTCTTCCCATCCTCTCTCAGCCTAGGTGTCTCCACAAGAATCAGCAACGAGCTTGGGGCTAAACGCCCGGGTAAAGCTCGTGTATCCATGATCATTTCCCTCTTCTGCGCCACCGCCTTAGGCCTTATGGCAATGGTGTTCACCGTGCTTGTTAGGCACCGATGGGGACGCTTGTTCACCACGGATGTAGAGATTCTTGAGCTGACCTCAGTTGCATTGCCCATCGTGGGTTTGTGTGAACTGGGGAACTGTCCTCAAACAACCGGTTGTGGTGTCTTGAGAGGCTGTGCAAGACCAACACTCGGTGCCAACATAAACTTGGGTTCGTTTTACTTTGTGGGCATGCCGGTGGCTATTCTATTAGGGTTTGTTTTCAAACTAGGGTTTCCAGGTCTATGGTTTGGCTTGCTTGCGGCTCAAGCCACATGTGCTTCTCTCATGTTGTTTTCACTCTTGAAGACAGATTGGGCAGTCCAAGCAGAGAGAGCTGAGGAACTGACGTCAAAAACTCCGGGAAAGACTCCTCCTCTCCTCCCAATAGCCAGGACAAAGAGCCAGTCCGGACCCGATACAGATGATATGATGAGAACCATGTTGGTTTAGATTGATAGCTATTCTTTGGAGTCATTTGCCTTCTTCAACGTTGACGTACAAATATTCTAGTCAAAACATCATTTTTAGAGTTTATGTTACTCCTTAATTTTACCTTTTTATTTATTTTAAAACGAATTGTTTTGTGGGCTTTATCGGTGTTTGTGTTATCTATAGTTGTATGGATGTAATAGTTTCAAGATTTGACTTTACAAGTTTGTACTTGTTTCCTACTGTAATAACTCATTTGGGTTTGATGAGCTTTATTTTTTTTGTAGTAGAAGATGATTTTAATTTGTTACGCTAACAACATAATAAAATAAAATAAAAACTAAACTCCACTACGCACAACTTCAAAATTAGGCCACTGAAATCTAAAGGAAAAAATACCAAAGAGTATATTTATCCTTAAGAATTCTCAAATAGTAATATTTTAATTATATAATTATTTTTAGCTTTCTTTTATAACTAAACCATTAATTGATGGATATGTATTATTTGGATATCTCAAAAGTATCTGAAAATTTCTCAAACACAAAAACCGATATTTTTCATTTTTCTTTCTTATACTTTATATTATTTTTGTTACTGTCATTATGAGATATTTTAAGTTAAAAACTCTAATGTATATATAAAACCTAAAGCTCTAATATATACTACCTCCGTTTCGATTTAGTTGTCGTTGTAGAGAATTTTTTTTGTTTCAAAATAAGTGTCGTTTTATAATTTCAATGCAAAATTTATTAGTTTTATCTAATATTCAATTTTTCTATTGGTTGAAATGTGGTTAGGTGTATAGGTAATTGTGTTTTTATTTAGAAAATATGTAATATTAAATGGTTTCTTAATCTGCGTGTAAAAATCTAAAACGACAAGTAAAACGAAACGGAGGGAGTACTATACAAGTATCAATACAAATGTTAACGAAATACACTCGGGATAACTTCGGAAAAAGTAAACATCTAGAATATTTTCCAAAAAAGATTAGTTTTTGCCAATTATTTATATTCTTGTATTGTGGAAACTTTGCTGATTTAACAATCAATTCTTTTCTTAAGGACATGCAAGATGAATCTTTATTTTAAAACATTTTAATTGTTCCATGTTCCATAAAAGGAAATATATTCGCAACTAAAAATGGAAAAATCCCTTTAACTGCTATCATATTCTTTGTCTCAAAGCATTGAGATTCGATGCGTTTTAAAATTAATTGCGGTCACCATTTATTTAGTTTTGTTTGCTTCCTTTGATCAGAGAGAAGCATCTTTCTTTTCTCCTTGCACAAAAATATCCACTCTTTTCTCTCGGGACCAGAACATGAATTTATACGAACTTCACAGGCTCGCAGCAATGTGGCCAAAGAATAAAACATTAGTATGACAAGTAAATAAAATGAAACTCAGTGGAGTTTATAATGCGTCTACGTGTCGACATTACGAATTACTTTGCTATTTCTTTTCTGCAGATACTTAAAAGAAATAAAATGAAGTAAGTCTCTATTGATTATACCATTGGCTTGCTGAAAAATTCATTAAGTTTCATTGGCCATCTATGAAAAAGTTAGTTTATCATTGGCTTTTGAATTATGACGAAAGAAAAGACAAACTGTATTATATATTTTGGGCGTCCACCTTTTGTTTTTATTTACACGTGAATAATTTCATTGTGTCTTTTTGCTAAACACTATACTGTCAATCATACTCTCTAATGTTTTCATTTGAAATGAATGTTTTTATTTGTTGAATACTCCTTCTGTTTATAAATGATGTATTCTGTGTGTTTCACATATACTAAATAAACATATTAAATATTGATTATAAATACATGAATTGCATAGAAAATATAATACATACATTTTTTTGAAACAAAAATTTATTTTAAAACCTTTATCTTTTAAACAAAAGGAATATAAGTTACCCCTAAATCGAATAGTTGAGCATCATTAGTTAAGCCTAAATGACACTTTTGGAATAAAATGCCTAATGACACTTTGTATGTCTAATAAATCCGAATATATGACCTACGATCCATTTAATCCGGAAACCAGTTTTTGATTACCGACGCTAAGAAGTAAATCATCCATTTTCAGCAAAGTTTAAATATCGGAACAAGGACTCAGCATTCTCTCAAATGATCTGATATCCACGAAAGCCAGTGAGCTACGTATGTTGGTTCTATGACACATGTTTTGTACTTTATAATCCAAAAAGTGATATATACATGTATAAGCAAATGTAGTATACAATAAAAATGGAGTACATACATCAATCACATGTTCCTATCCTACCGTCTTTGTTTGGATCAAAGGTTCAGCTATAGCCACATGCAGCATCATATATATATATATATATATATATATATATATATATATCTAAATATTATAAAAATATATAGAGACAAGAGAGTCGTAAACAAATTTTGTGTCCAAATAAAAACTGATTTGAAAGATGCCAAGTCTATAAATGTCGCTTGTGGTAAAGCTCGAGTTTGGAGGAGAAAGAGAGTAAGAGTGCCGTAAAGCCTATCTTAGGCAGGCAGGGTCCCCCACGCGGAGGCATAGAGTTTATCTTTATTTCCTGTAAATAATATCACCACTACAATCCATTTTTGTTTTTGTTTACATCCTCCAGTGTATCATCTTCTTGTTCATGATATGTGAATGAATGGTAAATATTTTTTTTGTAAAGATCAAATTAGTCCACTTACCAAATGGTTAATTAATAGTTAGATAATTTTTAAAAAGTTTTTGTCACTGTACAAAAATAGTCTATAAGAAAAAAATAACCAAAACAGATTTTAATAAAGAATGTAAATATACATTTATACCGCTAATGTTAATTAATCTAAATTTAGAGTTATAGAATGAAATTTTAGAAGTGGACTTAAATTTTTAAAAAACAAAAAATAAATAGAAAAAATTCAAAATAAAAAGAATCATTTTTACGGTTATTTTGGTTATAAAAATTTTAAAAAGACTATTTAAAAGAAGTATCTATTAATAATTGTACACCACAAAATATAAGGTTAATTCTTAGAGGATACAATTTCTACTAATTAATAGAAGTAAGTTTGTGGTGCAACTAGGGGCGGACGTACCTTACGTTACGAGCAACAAAGTCACGCGCCGCAGTTAAAGTTTTATTTTCTTTATAATTAACTCAAAGTCCATAATAAGGTCCTTCCAATTACCTCAAATCTCATGATAATGTCTCCTGCTAAAAGCTCTCATGTCTATGGTGCAAGTAGAGACGTTTGCCATGATGTAATGCATCTGAATTCCACCCATCATAAATTCTTGTAGAGCGGATAAAATTGTTCGTTGAAGAGTTGTTTTTGTAACTATTTATAAGAAGTTATAATGGAATCTATATTTCAGAAAATAGTTTTTTTGTTCTAAAATAAAATATTAAAATTGGTTTACATAAACACATTTAAGGTGATCAAGGATTAACTTAGACAAACATAGCAACTTTTGCATATTCTACTTATTGATCTTGAACAGAGAGATGTTTATCCATCAGCCCAGCACTTCCTCGTCAGTTTTTGGCTTGGAAAGTAGGTCAATTGAGGTTAGTCAATTTTAGATTTGTTTATGCATTGTGTGTTGTGCATTGTGTGTAAAATTGGTCCCCCTTTTCTCCTTTTCACCTTTTTGTTTAATATCATGAGTTTGGGTTTAATGTATTTATTTATTCTGTTATATGTGGCACGGGATGCATTTAGTCTTGTTGATTTGTAAGGTTTTAGGTGTAATGAATGATTTAGTTTAATAACTTTGAATTACTCAGATAATTAAACATAGCCGAACTAGACACAAACTTTTTTCAATGTATTAGCCGGTTCCCAGTTTTATTGTCCAAGTCAAACAAAATCGGAAGAACCAAATTGAACATAACCTAAATTACATAATTTTCGAATAATTATTACACTATTATGCCATTAATATTCAAAAAAAAAATAACCGAACTGAATATCCAAATCTTCACGACATTATTGCAATCTTAATTTTTATAGAACATAGTTTTGGTAATTGAAGTCATATGAAACTCCATGATATAGTTGTAAGCGCTATAAGCAAATTTCTGGAACTAACCAGTTTTATAGTATAAATTTTATAAATCTATATACCATATTACCATCCCCAAAATTCTATTTTTTTTTTCTCACAAGAGCATCACAAAGACTCCTGGAAAATATAAAAATATAGCCTGGGAACTCATGTTCTATTAAAATGAAAAAAAATGTCTTAGATCAAACTGCAGAAAAGACTCCTTTGGTATCGACGATTTGGTTCTAAAATGTCTATTGATCGGAATTGTTTTTAAAAACATTTGTTTAGAAGATTTGGTTAGTGAAAAAATATTTTAACATGAAACTGCATACAAATCATATTAGAAGAAGATTATATATATATTTGGACAATAACAAATCATATAATCTGTTAACGAATAAAACTATTTTTTTTTTGGAAAAGTTCATTAAAATTCTTCATGCAGTATTTTCCACGGTATGTAATAAAGAAAAAGTTGTATTGGAGATGGTTTAAGCATGCCCAAAATAGGATATGATTATTTATATTAAAAATTAGGATACACGTCTTAGAAAATTAACTCATTGGCTCGGCCGCCGTATGAATCCTCACCAATGGTTATACCTTTTCTTACTACTTTGAATTGTTCGTTATTACTTTTAAGTATTTTATTGAAATATCAATAAAAGTCAATATAAATAGCCCAAAAGGGGAAATTAATATAATCAATTTATCACTTATCAAGATAAGAAAAGAAGGCCACTCCTTTGACACCCGCATTAAAATGTATATCATGAAATAATAATGGCAAGTTTGTATTCGTTGTACACAAAAACTCAAACTTACCCGGAAAACCATTATTAAATAAACTACATATGAACATGAAAAGTATAGGACAAAGGCAATTTCAACTTTCAAGTTCCAACTTCCTTTGGACTCTTTTTTTTTAAACTATAATTAGATACAAAGATGGGTTATACGAATAACATCATGCATAGACTATCTTCACGAGTACTAGCTTCCTTGCAGAATAAAATAATTATGCATATTCTTCGATATTTTAATTATGGCTTTAAGAAATATATACATACTTGTATACTATATCTTTGAAATTCAAAACAAAAAGATACTTGTTATGGAAAATGTTAAATGAATCAAAATATTTTTCTCAAAGTAAATGGTCAATTTTCGAAGCAAAATAAAATATTTAGATTTCACCACTGAAATGCATAAATATTTGACAGACATAAAAATATAAAATGCATACCTATTTCATTTTCTATGGTCGGCAAGATTAAGTTGATTTGGGTTTCACTTTTGCTAAGATGATAAAGATCATGAAAACTAATAAAACCACTATAAAAGGAGGCAAGCAAACATTTTATAAATATTTTCATTAATTTATTTTTTAACGTTGAATTGTGAACTACATAAGTATATACTACATCCCTTTGTTTATATTAGTGGCGTGGGTAAAATTAATTAGACAAATTGGACATACATTAAACGATAATTGCATCATGACATTCTACATTCAACCACAACTTTCTACAGATGGACAAAGAAACACGTAAGAAACTTTCATCTCAGTTTCAGATTATGGACCAAAGCCTTAACTATACATTTGCCAATTGGATGTGATTTTGGTAACGTTTATGATTTTGTTTTGATAACGTCGTTAATGGTTTGGTCAAAGACTCAATTTTGTTACATTTTCTAATTAATGGGTATCAAAACATGATCTGTTGTCTTGTATTTATCCGAAAATGATATATTCAAAAAGATATCATGTTAGTCAATATTTTAAATTTATCAACCAAGAATGCAATGTAAGCTTCTTGAACGGTTTTTGGTCAAATGTTTTTTCTGTTGTATGTAATCGTTACAAATCAAAACACTCACTCCAGGATAATTATCATCCCACCGCGAGTATGTTTAAACTTTTAATAGAATTCGGCAAACATTCTCAAGGATGGATTATGAAACTGAAATATACATATATAATCAATACCAAAGTCCATGCTAGTGACAACCAAAGTTAATTAAGATACACATATAATTCAGGATTTTTGAATCATTTTTTTTTCATTTTTGGAGGTATCTCAAACTTAGGTTCAAACTGATCTTCAAAGAAGTGGTGTGTGTTGGAATGAAAAACTTATTAGAAATGGAGAAAGTGTTTAAGTGTTTGAAGAGAAGAGATTTTATGAAGAGGAAACTTCTTATTACTTGGATGATTCTTGAAAACTTGGATGATTCAAAATGTGAAGGGAGTGGAGGTATTTATAGCCTCCAAAGTACAAAATATCTTACATATTTTAATTTTAAATCTAGATAATTCTACTAAAATATCTTGATATTTTTATTTTAATTATCTAGATAATTCTATGAAAATATCTAGATTTTTTTATCTTAAGGAGGTGGAAGATTTTCTAGATAAATTCTAGAACTTGGGTCAAATTTGGGCTAACATGATTAGTAGATTATTAGCCCAATGATTAACCCAAATCAAGTTTATTTTCAACACCCTCCCTTAAACTTGATTTGGTTACTCCGAGTAAACTCCTCATCTTGATAAAGTCTTCACGCTTGAGTGGCTTGGTGAAGATATCAGCTACTTGATCATTTGTCTTCACATAGTCCAATTGCACATCCATCTTGGCAACACATTCTCGGATGTAGTGATAACGAGTATCAATGTGCTTACTTCGATCATGGAAGACTGGATTCTTCGCCAATGCTATTGCCGACTTGTTATCAACAAATATCTTCGTTGGCTCCTCTTGTGGTAGGCTCAACTCCTTTAGCAAGTTTCGTAACCAAATAGCATGGCAAACACATGAAGTAGCCGCTACATACTCCGCTTCACAAGTAGAAAGGGTAACAATTGGTTGCTTCTTTGACATCCATGTGAAGGCGGTTTCTCCAATGAAAAACACGAAGCCACTTGTGCTTTTTCGGTCATCAACGTCTCCACCCAGTCACTATCGCTATATCCAAAAAGCTTGTAATCGTCAGAGATAGAGTAATACAAGCCAAAGTTGATTGTACCTTTGATATAGCGTAAGATCCTCTTAGCTGCCTTGAAATGAGTTGTTGTTGGATGCTCCATATATCGACTCACAACTCCAACTGCGTGTAGGATGTCGGGCCTTGTGCAAGTTAGATAACGTAGACTTCCAACTAAGCTCTTAAAAAGTGTTGGATCAACACTCTCTCCTTCTTCTTCTTTTGACAACTTGACTCCACATTCCATTGGTGTGCAAACTGGATTTGAGTCTTCCATCTTGAACTTCTTAAGCACTTCTTTAGCATATCCTTCTTGAGTGATGAAGATTCCATTTTCTTCTTGCTTACTTCAATGCCAAGGTAGTATGACATTAATCCAATATCAGTCATCTCGAACTCCTTTGTCATCTCCATCTTGAAATCTTCAAACATAATCGGATTGGTGCCAGTGAATATCAAGTCATCCACATACAAGCATGCAATCAATATATCGTTGTTTTGGGTTTTGATATAAAGTGCATGCTCATATGGACACTTGATGAAGTCTTTCTCCTTGAAGTACTTATCAATCCGAGTGTTCCATGCTCTTGGTGCTTGCTTTAATCCATAAAGTGCCTTGTTCAGCCTCAAGACTTTGTCTTCTTCACCTTTGACTATGTAGCCTTGTGGTTGCTCAATGTAGACTTCTTCCTCAAGATCTCCATTTAAGAAGGCAGATTTGACATCCATTTGATGTATCTTCCATCTCATTTGGGCTGCCAATGAAATGATTAGCCTAACTGTTTCTAAACGAGCAACTAGAGCAAATACCTCATCATAGTCGATTCCGGCTCTTTGACTATACCCTTTTGCCACCAGTCTCGCCTTGTATCTTTCAACTTCTCCTTTAGAGTTCTTCTTTGCCTTGTACACCCACTTCACACCTATTGCCTTATGCCCATTAGGAAGTGAAGCCAATTCCCATGTATCATTCTTTTGGATTGACTTGATTTCTTCATCCATTGCACTTTTCCATGACTTCTTTTCTTGAGCTTCTTCAAAGTTCATAGGCTCGCAATCCGCAAAAAGGCAAAATAAAGTGAGATTGTCTTGATTTTCGGTTACCTCATAAATGTCTTGTAGACTTCTAAAACGTGGAGTCCTTTCACTTGAGCTTTCATCCCTTGAGAACTTGGTGTTGGTGAAGTTGGTGGTGTAGCTGGGTCTTCTCTTGTTTGCTCCAAATTCTCTTCTTCAAAAGATGGAAAGAAGTTGTAGTCTTCATTCGTCAAAGATGACATTCCGACTTGTAATTGTCTTCTTTTTTCAGGATTGTAGAGCTTATAGCCTTTGGAGTTAGCATCATACCCAATGAAAATGTACTTCTCACTTTTGTCATCTAGTTTGCTCCGCTTCTCGTCTGGAACATGTGCGTGAGCAAGGCTTCCAAAGACTCTTAGGTGTGAGACACCGGGCTTCCTTCCACTCCAAGCTTCTTGTGGTGTCTTTCCAGAAACGCTCTTCGTTGGAGATCGGTTTGATATGTACACCGCACACGCGACTGCTTCTGCCCATAACTCCTTTGGTAGATTCTTACTCTTGAGCATGCTTCTTGCCATCTCAAGAATAGTCCTATTCTTTCTTTCCGCTACTCCATTTTGTTGAGGGGTTCTTGGCACCGTCAATTGTCTTCGGATACCATTATCTTCACAATACTTCAGAAATTCCTTGGACATAAATTCTCCTCCCCGATCGGATCTCATGGTCTTAATCACAAGACCACTTTCCTTCTCAACATGGGTTTTAAACCTTTTGAAATTTTCAAACACTTCTGATTTTTCTTTCAAAAATAAACCCATGTCTTTCTTGAAAAATCATCAATAAAGAGAAGGAAGTAGTTACTCTTACCAAATGAGCTTGGTTTGATTGGGCCACATACATCTGTATGTATGAGCTCTAATGGTTTTCTTGCTCTTGTCTCCGACTCCTTGGAAAACTCATTTTGAATTGCTTTCCAAGTAGGCACCCTTCACACACTTGATTTGGATGGTTGATACAAGGTAATCCTCTCACCATTTCTTTCTTGGAAAGTAGCTCTAACCTCCAAAGTTGAGATGCCCAAACCGAAGATGCCAAAGCCATGACTCCTCCTTGTAGCACATCTTGAGACATCGTGCAATGTCATTTTGAATGTTTAGGATAAACATTCTATTTCTTGACATTGGTACTTTTGTGATGAGATTATTTGCATTATCTCTTAAAGTAAGGTTATTATCCTTTAGTCGAATATCATAACCTTTCTCCAAGAGTTGTCCTAGGCTCAAGATGTTGGTCTTCATGCTTGGGATGTAATAAACACTGGAAATGAATTGATGATCTCCATTCTTTAAGCGGATGAGAATATTACCTTTACCTTTCACCTCCATCTTCGATTCATCTCCAAAGCCACATTGGTTTTCACCGATTCATCAAGCTCCACAAACATGGTTTTGTTCCCACACATGTGATTGCTAGCACCACTATCAAGGTACCATCTGCTAACTTCATTTGTCTCATCCTTCTTGTAAGCCATCAATAGCATATCTTCTTCCTTACTCCTTTCTTCAACATAGTTGGACTTCTCTTCAACTCTATTGTTGTTTGGAGTTTTGCATTCAGAAGCATAGTGTCCAAACTTTCCGCATCTATAGCATTTGACGTTTGATTTATCGTACCTTGATTTTGCATTTCCTCTTCCACGACCTCTTGATGAGCTCTCTCCTCTTTGGTTAAAATTGTCTTCATATGGTCTCCAGCCTCGTCCATTTACACCAAGACCTCGTCCTCTGAAATGACCGCCACCACGTCTTGGATTATTTCGGCTATTTTCTTCTTTGCGATCAATTCTCATCTTGAGAACTTGCTCAACAATATCCTCTTTCTTCTTCCTCTTTTCTTCATAAGCTTGTAGTGATCCAAGAAGTTGCTCCATCGTCATTGTCTCCAAGTCTTTTGTCTCTTCAATTACGGTAACAATATGCTCAAACTTTGAATCCAGCGATCTAAGAACTTTCTCCATTATTCTCACCTCATCTAACTTCTCACCATTTCTTTTTAGGTTATTAGTAACCGTCAAGACTCTTGAGAAGTAATCTGAGATGAGTTCACCTTCCTTCATCTGTAATGACTCAAATTCTCCTCGTAAAGTTTGTAGATGTACCTTCTTAACTTGTTCTGCTCCCTTGTAAGAGGTCTTAAGCTTCTCCCATGCTTCTTTAGACGTCTTTACTCCAGCAACCTTCTCAAATGTATCTTCATCTAAACCTTGATAGATTAGACAGAGAGCCTTCTTGTCTCTCTTTCTTGAATCTCTCAAACCATCTCTTTGAGCTTGAGATAAACCACCATCATTCTCTGGTTCAATGAAGCCTTTCTCAACTATCTCCCATACATCATGTGCTCCTAAGATAGCCATCATCCTTAAACTCCAATTGTCATAGTTGCTCTTTGTGAGCATTGGAACTTGGAAGGAAACCCCACTATTTGTCATCTTTAAAATGATCTTGTAGCTCTGATACCACTTTGTTGGAATGAAAAACTTATTAGAAATGGAGAAAGTGTTTAAGTGTTTGAAGAGAAGAGATTTTATGAAGAGGAAACTTCTTATTTCTTGAATGATTCTTGAAAACTTGGATGATACAAAATGTGAAGGGAGTAGAGTTATTTATAGCCTCCAAAGTACAAAATATCTTACATATTTTAATCTTTAATCTAGATAATTTTACAAAAATATCTTGATATTTTATTTTAATTATCTAGATAATTCTATGAAAATATCTAGATTTTTTATCTTAAGGAGGTGGAAGATTTTTCTAGATAATTCTAGAACTTGGGTCAAATTTGGGCTAACATGATTAGTAGATTATTAGCCCAATGATTAACCCAAATCAAGTTTATTTTTCAACAGTGTGATCCACGATAGATTATCACTTTAAGTATTCAAATGAAGCCTAAAACATCGACTTAATGTCCAGTTAACCCAAATGTTTAATGTTGTGGGATTGCTTCAACCGGGTTTTCTATAGTTTGCCTACCACTAGAAAAAAATCCATGTGGTTCTCATTCTTCGATAAAAGTTATTGTTGAGGATTCAAGAGACGTAGAATTTATGCTTTTTTAACTCTTTTTTGTTAAATTCTATCGACTGATCCGATTAATTTCAGGAAGAACACACTTAATACTACATAGTGGACTGGATACCAACTGCAATGTTTCGAATTTGAAGTGCTACCAACTAATGCAGAAGAGTAGACTGATCATCTGTTACATCCCGATTTGTTAACCACCTTTGTAAAGTCTAAATCCAAACAGACCAAGTAATGATAATTTAATGCACATGGAAAATCAAATCCATGACCAACATGGATACATGCTGAGTCCCAAAAGATTACCACTAAGGCTACTACCACTTGATTCAAAATATGGTTTTACTTTTTTACTGAAAATCCCAGCTATTATAAATAGTCCATTCGTAGTGAAAATTGAACCCTAATGACAAAATGCCTAGTAGTGAACTTTTTATCACTGGGGCAACAATTTATTGGTTTTTTCTGTAGCTTTTATAACAGGTGTTTCATATTCGCATACTTATTAACGCAATATTTTTAGCCTTGTTTTCGTATTCGTAGGCACTGAAATAAATATATTTATATGGAAATCACTACCCAAAAAAGCATGCATCATATGTGCACATGTAACTAGTAAAGATGGAGAAAAAAAACATGCATCAAGTTAAAATACTATTTTTAACTACATAAGCATAGTCGAGTGCTACGACGATTTTGGAAAGATGTTAAGTATTCCAGATTCAAAATCTATCATTTTAGATATATTTGCTTGTGTGGTCAAGCGGAATGAGCATATAATTTTCATAGTAAATAAACGAAACTGTTTGGCACCGATCGACATGTCTTTATAAATTAGTCGGTTGAGTTTCGAAACACCAGATACATAATTATTAAAAGAAGAAGACATATTCGCTTTCATGGATGTCTGGCAAATGTTGACTAACCCACTGTACAACATAAGGATACGGTCTTATAAGAAAGCAAAAGTCGTCAAAGACCACATCAGTCGTGCAACCTATCTCACATCTATTAGTTTGGGCCAGTCTATTTTCTTGATTAAATCATAAGAAATTATTATTTTTATTTTTCATAAAATAATTATTATACTTTCAAACAACGTATTAAGCAACCATCACATATTTCAAAGACCAAGATAATTATGTGGTGATCCATTTGAATCTTGAATTAGAAACATACTTGATAACAGACGATAATACTCAAGTTTTTCTGTTATCACGTTATTCTTTTAACGTAAGAAAAGGATGAAATGAATATAGCTGAATTTAGTTGCACAAAAAAGAATATCAGCTGAATTTCTAAAAAAGGTTAAAAATAAAGTGCCATCATTTTTTTCATATCATGTATTTAGTATACGTACGTCATAACATCATGTTTTGCGTACGTCATAAACTTAAAACATAGAAAGGGTCTAAATAGGTTCTAAAAAATACGTTGTTCATAGATTAAATCAATTCCAAACTCAAAAGCTGAATATTGGGATGGCCAAACCAAACGGTTTTCTGCATGTGTCGCTTCATTTTATAAGCATATTTTTAGCTTAGATAATATTGCATTCTAAGAAGAGGCCATAGCAAATAGCTCTCTTGCTTGCAGGTTGACTAGTCAAAGCTGTACGTGCATATCAAATTGGTGGTCCTATTGCACTTGAAATTTCTGGAAGAGGACACGAATGTGTATATTGCGTATACCTCAATGCGTTTTGCAGAAAATATCATATAATGGTTTCTCGATCCTTTGAGATTGACAACATCTCTCGAGCTTTTCCATCTTTTCATTTTCATTACAAAAACGTCCAAACAATTATGTAAGCAAATAATATCGCATAAGACTTGTCAAAAAGTACCAAATTTAGATATCTGGTCCCAAAGCAAATATATATTCAACACAACTATGGCTCTTGACAATTGGCAAGGAGAGAAACAATTTAGAGCACAAATTATTATACTTTGACGCTAACTTTACCTATACATAGAAACACGCATGGTGGAAGCTATAGTAGTAACGTCGTCACATGCATGTGTGGCGCAAATCTATATTCAAATAATTGTAGACATGTCCTCTTTTCTGGGATGGGCCGAGAAATGAGAGTCACCCATGAATCAACGCTACAGGCTACAGAACCTAATAATTGATGCACAATAGAACCTTTCATGGTGATGATAGACCTGAAACCTACACAACCTATGGCCCAAGGTTTTCGTAGGCAGATCCCTATCTTATGTTAGACAATTTTTTGCGGAATTATATAGTAGTATATAAAACGAGCGAGAGAACCCTGCTGGAGATATGTCGTAATAAGGGCATCATTATCCGTATGTCTTAAGCATGTATCTTAAGTATTAATCGATTTAATTTAAATGAAAAAAAGGAAGATAATCGTGGGACGCGTCTTAGCTAAGACATATCTCGGCTCGTCCTTAGGCGATACGTGGCGTGCTTAGAATGGTCGAGGAGAAAACGTGTAGGGCACACCGAAGCGGACTGGATCGAGATCATTCATCGTTTGTTCGTAGTCTCTCGGCGCTTCTTGAGGCTTATCTCGGCGCTTCTTGAGGCTTATCTCGGCGTTTCTCTCCACGGTTCTCTCGTGACTTCTCTCGGCGGTGCTCTCCACTGTTGTCTCGGCGTTTCTCTCCACGGTTATCTCGAGGCTTCTCTCGGCGGTGCTCTCCACGGTTCTCTTGGCGGTTCTCTCGGCGGTGCTCCTCTCTTATCTTATATATATATATATATATATATGTTACTAGTTATTTTTAAAAAAATTTTACCTAAAGACCAAGTATTGTCCACCAATAAACACCATTTCAGCAAATTGTCCTTACAAATGTCCTAAACTAAAAATAAGAATAAAAAATTCTAAGGACACCATCCTAAGGACAATGGATAATGATGCCCTAAGAGGATTAATAGTTTGGTGTGTCTTATATCTTACATCAAGTTAAGTTACATGCAATGTTTTGAAAACCGGACCGAGCACCGACTTAGCATAGCTATTGGTTGATTAGTTGGACCGATTCAACTAGATTTTTTATTTTCCAAATTAATATATATAACTATATATTTACACTATATAAATATAAAAGTACTTTTACATATCATATGTTCTTTATTCTCTTTTATTAACTATAAAAGAATAAATATAAGTTTAGTTATGTATACATAAACAACTGAAGAATATGTAAACTATATGCAAAAACAAATGGTTGATTGTCCAAGTTGATGTATATATTTATTCGTAACTAAAATTTCAAATTTTATAGATATGAAAAGATAGAAATTAGTATATGAGGGCCAAAAATATCTTTATTTTTACATTTTCTAAGGAAAATATAATAAACAGAAAATCAATTAAATAGTGATAATCAAATATTGATTACAAATATTAAATTTTAATAAAAATTGAAACCAAATTAAGTATATGTTAATTTTTATAACCAGATATTAGATCACTGATTTTATCGGGTTTTAGCTGGTTTTACTGGTTTTCTCAAATTTAGATTTTAAACCTAGCCGGACTCGCCTTCTTCAACGAGTCATGGTCAGACCGATTCGACCAGCTAGTCCAATCCGATTTTCAAAACACTGGTTACATGCCAATAAATTTCGAAGAATGGTGAAAATACTAGATTTTCCCATGTTATCTCAGTTTATGCGTAAGGATTCGAATATATTTTGAATTAAAACTGTAACTGTGAACTATTCATGTTCATAACATTTTTAGGACAGGACTCAAACCAAGTACTTGGTATTTTCAATATATTTGATACTTGACTTAATTTATACTTTTAGTAAAATTTTGGATTTATAATTAGTTCGTTAAAAATGAATAGTTTCAGTTTTATGAAATTGTAAAAATGGATTTGCAAGTTACATTTCTTGTTTTTTTACTTGTTACTTGTAAACCACCTGCAAATTACTTGATAATCATTTGTAAGTTATTTATAATTTGTTGGAATCAAAGCTAAATATTATACTGTTTATAAAGATACTTCATTGGCTTTTTATTTTTTTAGTCAATTTGAGAAACAAAATATATATAAAAAAGAGAAAACTTCAAATACTTATATAAAATATCACTTATGTTTGATTCACTTATGGAATTGAAATACAAACAGTTTATCTTACTATGATTTAGGAAGATGCATATTTGTTCATTAGTAAATGTGAGTAACAAACCAAACAATGCTAATTTATTACTTTTATTTTAACATGATATTTTTCTTGTATTTGTAAGTATTTTAACAAATTATTTGATACTCAACTTTGTCTAAGTACCCAATTTTATGGGTTAAGTACAAACCAAGTAGAGAGTATGGGATGGCGAACGAGTAAGTGTGTCCACCCTTAGCTTTTAAGTATATGATTTGAACATAGAAACCCAATTACTAATGACTGAAAATGGGTCTTTACAGAAAGAAAAATAAGAGGTTAAGAACACGTTAAATAAGAGTTCAAGATCACGTTGAATAAGTAAACCTAGTAATTTTTATTGACAAAGAAAGAAAAATAGGGTACAGAATAGGCTTTGCTTTGGAATTTATTGGCATGGAATGATAAGAGTTTACAATTTTGCATAAGAAAATATGTACAGAAGTACAAATGAGTTAAAATTTGATCAAAGTTACGACAAATCTAATGCAAGACTATTGGATGAAACAAAACTAGGGTCACTATTTTAGTATTGTACAAAAGGTTAGATGCAACTCACTGAATCGAGATAATGATATATATAAAAGATATAGCCACCGACAGATTAAACAAGGGATTGTCGTAAGAAAATTAGCAGACTTGAATGATTTTTGCATATATATGAAGTTTCAACAAAGCAGCTTCTACCATCGGACGTGGTAGATTAAAACTCTACTGGTGTTAGTGTTACTAGTTCAAAATCCGCATAGTAATGTTTTATGCCGTGTCATTGGTTAGTAAAAGTTAGCTCCAGACCAAGGAAGAGATTATGGTTCAGGTCTAAACTCCTCCTAGTTAATTCGTTGTTTTTTTTTGAAGATTTATCTTCTAAATCATTCCTCCTTCTTTCATCTGTACTCTATAATAGTATTCCCTCCATTTTATATTAAGTGTCATTTTAGAAAAAAAATTGTTACAAAATAAGTGTCATTTTCGACTTTCGATACATAATTTATTAATTTTATAATGTAATTTATTTTTCTATTGGTTGAAATATGGTTAGTTATATAGGTAATTGCGTTTTTATATAGAAAATATGCAAAATTAATTATTTTCTTAATCCGTGTGCACAATGTTAAATTGACACTTATTATGAAACAAATGGAGTATAAGATTTTATACTGTTATAATATTTTCTCTAATGTTTCCCACCTTACTTTGTTTTAGGACTCAAATAAAATACTCCATTCGTTTTATTAAGATATATGTTTTTAAAAAAATGTTTCACAAAAATAGATTTTTGTGTTTTTAAGGAAATATTGTAAACTTTAAAAAATTTAATTGACTTTATTGAATTTCTAAAATTTAATAAAAATAAAAATTACAGAGAACGATACATTTATTATAATGATTTAATGTGTTTTTCAATATGAGTGAAAAAATATAAAAAAATCTATCTTTGTGAAACAGAAAGAGTAATTAGTAAAAAAAAATATTATTCTATTTTTACTTTATTTTGAAAGAAAAAATATAGTGAGTATGGAGAAGATTTTAATCAAACGTTAGATAATTATTCTATATGAGAAATATTACAAATAATTTTATTACCGATAATTTTATTTATCGTGTGATGATTCATATTTGACTGTACTACTCTTACCCTGGCCCTATGAAATCCACGCTTAACAATATTCTTTGTATTATGGTATAAAAGTTTTGTAAGTATTTTTTTAAAAAAATTTCATAATTCTCTTTTTCTGAAACTTGAAATCCAAAATTTTGAATATAAAAATATTAATAAACTCTTAGGGTGTAACTGGTAACCATAATAAAAACATTAGGAATGGATAGAAAAAAATGAGTAGGAATAAAATTTGTGGAATGATGAGGAATGCTGATTTCTTATCAAAATTAACAAGGAACAAATCTGTTCTATAATTCTCTACTAAAAAAGGAACGAGAAGGAATGAAAAGAAAAAACGATTCCTATGAATGGTAATTTTTTTAAGGAATATTAAGGAACTTAGTATTCTCTCATTGTTCCCATTTTAGAGTCGGACATACTTTATGAATAAACCTCAGTATCTCCAATCATTTAACAGTCTAAACACACAGCTTATTATTTTACCGGGTCTGGGTAAAGAAGTATGGATTCGAACTTAGGAAAATCTAAAACAAAGCTTTTTGTGAACTACCTATTTCTGTAAATAAAGTTTGGTATGTAAATAGGTTATACTAACTACTTACCAGTTCTGTCTAATTTACATAGAAACGTATAATACTTCGTTTATTTAAGACTTTTTTAAAGAAAATCAACGCATACACTGTATCTAATATGCTATTTGTATATGTATCTAATATGTTAAATTGTAATTTTCGTTGTTTATAATTTAAATTTCTTCCACCAAGTTTTGATAGGTTTCAATTCTAGTAGTAGAGGTATTTTGATCCAAAAATTTTCAATAATTCACTGTTATATTTGCGCAAATTAGACCAGTATATGGATGCAAGTTTTCTAAACTAAAATGATTAAGGATGCACCTCAGTGTCTCGGCCCATTTAATCATTTTATCCGACATTTAACCCATTATTGGGCTTTGATAAAGAACTGTGAATCCCACACTTTTGAGTAAATTTAAATCGAACCTTATATTTCTACTTCGCACTAAGAAAATAAGGAAACACACCTCCCTTCAAAAAATGTACATTGCTTGTATGCCAACTAACTTTTTTCCTCAAAAACAATTGTAGAACCAAACATTATATATATAAAGCTAATATACAACAGTTTATACGGTAATCTCACCAAAATTGTTTATTTCAGGAAAAAATCAGGCGCGGAACAGGTCTTGGAATGACCACATTATGAATCTTGCAAAGATATCAGACTCCAAGAACTCAATGTGAGCAGCACGTCCAATGAACGAGTTCAGGTTACGTCCATACACAGTCATGTCAAAGTTAACATCGCAGCGCATGAACACCCTTTGCTGATGCGGCGCTTCAGGGGCTGGTCCACGTAACTGGTCCATACAATTATTCAGCATTTCCAAAAATGCGATTCCCTTTTTTGTACTGTCAAATGAAGCTGGTTGGCATGATTCGATTCTTGCTGAATGATATGGAACATAACCATCCTGCATTGTATAACAAAAGATGTTTCATTAGCTTGGCAAGTTAGTCTGAAACTTCTTCACACAAGTTAGTACCTGAGGTGAGGACAGGAGAATTATATTCTTGAAATGTTCCAATGTCTTTTGCTGAAAAGGAATCAAAACCTGTATTAGAACTGAGCAACAAAAGTGATTCTCAAGAGAAGTTGAGATGTTTGTCTCTACCTTGCAGAGTTTGTAAAAGAAAGTCTGTCGGAGATCAGAATCATCAGTGAGAGTAAGCTGATGAATAACCTGTGTACTCTTTAACTTCTTTAAGAGCCAAAGTCCTGAGTTAAACAAAGAGTTTGTACTGTACAGATAACCCAAGTGAGGACCTGACAGCGATAGATATGTATGTAGGTACTTCCTGAATGGTTCCATCAAACTATCTGAAACAGCAAAATACAAAGATGAAACAAAACTAAAAGTTGAAATCACTCAACATCAACGAGATTTCTGAGAGCATTTACCGGCTATTGCTGTTCTGATGATGACGTTACCAATGGAATGCCCAACAAAACTCAACTTGATGCTTTTCAAATGCCCTTGTCTCGCATATCTATCCTTCTTCCTCTTGAGGAAAGAAACAACTTCTTGTGCGAGCCTTTGACCCATTTCCCTGAAATCGCCATGTGTTTTCTCCTCATTTGTCTCGGACATAAGAAACTCTATCTTTGGATCTATCATAAGCCACTGGTTCCGGACAAGCCTTAAGTCCAAGTGATGTCCCTACAGTAGCAAATATGAACAAAAACTCTATCAAGTAAGTGATAAACATGTCGACAAAGGAGCTAGTAGCTAAGATACTTGCCTGGAAACCATGAACAAAAACAACTATCTTTAGTTCACGAGCACTTTTCTGGGAGCTAGTAGCTTTTGTTTTCTCCGCTTCATCATTGACCGCATTAAGCAATCCAGAATCTAGCATATCCACATGTCTCAAGTAAGAATTATCACTTAAAGTGCGTCTTGGTGCATTCAAGACACGTTCGATTAGAATAATAGGAACTCGCATAGGATCTCCAAGTATGTGCATGTCTTGTATTGACCGGTTGTTAATCTGCACCACAAAAAATTACATTGACACATCAAAATCAACATTCTTATGTTGCCAAGAGGCAACAGAGAACACAGAACGAACCCGCATTTGTGCGCAATGCTTCGACGGTGAAGTTCAGCACGGTTAGCCGCTAGTTGTGCAGGCTGCATTAGAACAAAAACTTAGATGAGCCAACAAATATTGGTACATAGAAACAGAATACTAAAACTCACATCAGTCAACTTCAACACACTTGAGGCCCTTTTGTGCGCACTGTGGTTTATGATATCACTCATTCCACTGTTTATAAAATGATGTGGCATTTCAACCTTAGAGTACACCATCCATATCGACCATTCAGCTCTACGATCTTTTCTCCAAACATCTCGAAGATATTCCAGTATTTTTGTGTTATTATCCCTATAAACACACACATGAGATAAATGCCTAGAATGTTAATCTTAGCTTAGAGAACAATCTTAGCTAAAAGAAATTACCGGTGAAAGCCGAGAAACGTGTTCCAAAGATAATGCAGCTGGGTACCAAGTAAGTGGAATAAACGAGACAGATGATCTTTAGAGAGTTCATGAAGCCAGTCATCATTTGCTACATCAAATGTAATATGCAACTTCTGTACCAAAGAACGTAGAATAATAAGTAGCAGAAGATGGCACAAAATATCGATAAAAACTAGTTAGCATCAAAATAAAATAAGGACCTCAAGACTGTTTTGTTCCTTGCCTTGTCCTGAACTGGCAACTGCTGATTGAGATAACGGAACATTGTTCATATCTGATAGAAAGTCAGACAAATCAATTGATTTCCCAATTTCCTCGCTAAGTCTTATCATTTCCTCGAGTAGAATATTGCGTGCTCCAAGTAATGCTTTAACGAATGACACCATTTTCTTCTCAGCAGAAGCAAGCATACCAAGTGCCTAGTGAATAAACAAAAGTTTTCAAAATCTAGACAAAACCAAAGACTGAAACAACAATGAATCATAAGCACATACTTTCTTGAAAGATTGAACACTGCCGCCACTGACATTTTTACTGTTACTTACCACTCTGCATCAAAACACGTTGAGATATCAACTAGATAGAGAGATAAAGTTATATAGAATCCAAACATTTTTCGTTTGACAAACCTTGATAGACTTGCAGGTCGTCTATAAGCAGCAGATTTCAATACACTGATGTGAACACTGACATCAACAAGAACCGCATGGAGTGTATCGAAATGCACAGGACAATATGAATGCAAGCCTGTAAGAGCTTTAGGTGGAATACGAAACTCATGAACCGCAGCAGGCAAAGCTTCTAATTGCCTCGTTGATGAATTATCCATAGCGGGAGCATACATGAGCTCAAATTTCAATATAGCAGCAGATGTAGCCGACCCCTGCGTACCAAGAATCATAAGAAGCTCATTCTAACAGAACATAACTGTCGAATTTGTTAGGATGCGTAATGGGTAAGAGATTGTTACGTCATATCTTTGAAGTGGCAAAGTGAATGAGATCATCATACACAGACGAATGTCCTGCCTTGCATATTTGATTTGGAAAGGCTGTGTGAAGAAACTATTATCTTTATCATCTATCCTCCACACTCCATTAGAGCCTGATTCGACAGCTGTAACAAAACCAATTCTCTCTGTCTAAATCATACTCAAAATAGACTCCCAAGGAGCTAGGACTAGAGGATACTGATCAAAAAAAGAAACTATATATAGTACCTTCATACTGAACGACTCGTGAAGGAATACCACGAGTTACATTATCACCATCTTCCCATCTCATTGTGATTTTTATTTGATACCATCTGATGAAATAAACGAATTAGAACTCTTTTTCTAAAAAGAATATGTTTAAGTACAAACTTCAGTTTAGGCAAAAGAAATGTAGCAAGATCATTACATACCCTTGTTGGAAAAGATCAAGGTTATGAAACCTGTGGATATAAATGGCAACTTCTTGAACCGTGTCAACCATTAGTACTGGCTTAACCCTATGACTATCTATGAAGGTTTAGCGTCAAGGGTCTTTGCTTGCTTACTTCTTCTGCTCAATCCAAATAACCATCCAAGATGGCGTAACATATGTGAAAATAAAAACGCACATCACTTTTCTAAAATCTTAGAATCTGTGTTTTCTCAACACCATCCAAGGAATTGTTTTATCAGCTCTTTCAAACCTTTGAGCTAAAGGACCTGCAACAGAAAAGGATCATTCAGAATCTAAGTTCCGTTATAAAAGCAAACAGATTATGCAAAAAAGGTAACAGCTTTAGGGGAAAAAGTCATCCAAAATAACGAATTTGGGAAAGTTTTGGTTTCATTTTAATAATCTTCACCAAATTGGTGCAAAAAAAAAAAAAAAGAAACATTTCTGTAAATAGAAATCAATATCAGAGAGAGAAACCCAGCGAACAAAAACTAATAAAGACGGAAACTTGATCGAGACCCATTATTTTTCAGAGCTTATAGAACATCTCAATGCAGAAACAGAACCTGTAAGTCTTCTCAGATCAAGATCTGACGAAACACGAACAAACCCAGATTTGTTAGGTCTCTTTCATTGTGTTCTCATCTTCTGGGTGAGAAATGGAGAAAGAATCTGGGAAAACTACAGATGATAGTACAGGAACAGCATTTTGTTCGAGGATTTTAATTTAAATAATTAAAAGAAATAAGCTGTCGTCGGATGTTTTTAATTAAAGATGTCGGGTAAGAAGGAAGAATGTTCATACGGGAGACCATCGCGATCCACGCCGTGTCGCTCTTTTTCGATTCGTACACCCGCCATGTTTCGGGTTTTCTTAATGGGCTTTGGTTATCTTAATGGGCTTTGGTTATCTTAATGGGCCGCCAAATATTTTGGGACGCTAAAATTTGGGATAACTTCACGAGTTAGTGTGCACTTATGTTAGGCTTGGTGGGTGGTGGCCGACAAGCTTGTGCCCAAACCATATGATCCTGACACCGTCGGTCATAAAGAAACCTAACTCTTAGATGTGGAAACCCTTTTAGTTCAATGGTTTAATTCAAAAATATTTAATGTTTATGTATTAGGAAACTTAAGTCCACAAAAGAAAACAAATTATGAAAATAAATAATTACAATAGAGTTTTAGCATTGGTGGCAAGAATATCACGCTTATAAATGGTTCAAAGTGGTACAATCACACATAAATCCTCATAGTATAGATAAAATTGTAGATTATAAAATTGTCTATTTAAGATAGATAAAATTGTAGACGGTAAATTATAAATGGTCCTTTAGCTCTTGATTTATTCAAAATTAATTAATGTTTATGTATTAGAAAAAACTGAGAAATTGTCAAAAATACCCACTTTACTTATATTAATTTTTAAAATACCTTAATCACTTTTACCCTTGCTTTTTAAAAGGAAAAACACACTTATAACTTTTGAGTTAGTCTAAGACTTAGGGTTTAGAGTTAAGGGGTGGTGTAAGGTAGGTAGAGTTTACGAATGTAAAATTTAGAATTCTAATTAATTTCTTTAAAAAAAACTGTTTCTTGAAAAATTGTATTTTTAAAAATGTCTCTTTAATGAAGGTAAAATAAAAAATGGTACAACAAAAGTGGTAAACTTGAAATTTCCCCTAGAAAGCTTAGATTTCAGTCCACAAAAAATATACAGATTAATGGAGGAAATAGAAATCCTTTTTAGTATGGTGGAAAAAAAATACTATTCTCATAAAACTGTTTAAAGTGGTGTAATGGAAAAAATAATTACAAAAAATAGCATGGTTGAAAGGATACCACTTTCATAAAATAGTTCAAAGTGATACAAATAAATTTCCATAAGATAAATAAAATTGTAAGCTGGAAGATCGTCTATTTAGTATATTTTATAGTTGGTAATCAGAAAAAAATAACAATAGCCTAATGTAATATGCAATATATGTACTCTACAACAAGAAAATGCAATATTTAATATTCTAGAGTTGGTCCATATATTATGTATGGGCCTATCTGAATAGCACGACCTACCTTTTTATTTAACTTTTGCATAAAATTTTCATAAGAACATTTAGTTCATTAAATAAAGATTTTAGACAAATGTCATTTATCTATTTGCTGAACTTGTGATATTATTAGTTCACCGACCGAACAAACCACATGAGTCATCGCAAGATTCGGTAGTCACAAAGAACTAACAAATTCTGCATGATTATTAGAAAACGCAAAATGTATAACATTTCAACTTTTCTAATTCTATACTTACACGATGTCTTAAAAAAACTATCACTAGATCGCAATAACATTCTTAGGAAAAGAGTGAACAAAAATAAAGTGTTAAGTTTTAAAATTGCTATATATGCGTTGCTAAGGTGATAAACCTTCGTTTGATACTCGCATTTTTTTTGGCATCTTAAAAGGCCAAAAGATTAGATATACCCATGTCCAAACTAAGAAAAAGAAGAAATTCTGTTTTATCCTAAAAGTATATATGAAATCAATAAGTAGTATTATATGAATTATATTGTACATATATGTGTAAGAATATGAAGAATATAGTGAGAATACAAGAGAGAATGATGAGAATTCGTGACTAGAGAGAGAGAGTTATGAAGAGAATGTTGTTTGTATGCAAGAGAGAATAGAGAGAATAGTGAAGGATTCTTTCTCCTTGATTTTGAATGTTGGGGGTACATGGTTTAAGTAGACACCAAGAGGAGCCTACTGCCCTTACATGAATAACAATAGAAACAATATAATAAGAGACCCATGCTGATCTAGATCTAATGTTGGAGTGAGAGGAGCAAAAGGAGACAGCATGTGCTTGGCTAGCATGGGGATGAGCAAGTTGCTGAGTGGTCCTTGTCTTGCAAGTGAGTGAGTGCTTCTGACCTTGTCTATGCACGTGAGAGTAGCTACCCTTAGGTCTCCTTCACGTGATCTACATCTCCCCATAGTCTTCTTAGTTTATTTCAAATGCCTCTCCTCTTTTCTTTGCTTGCAAGTCACGTTAGGTCACTCCTTTCTTCTTTGCTTGCAAGTCACGTTAGGTCTCTCTTCATTGCTTGATCTCAACACATTATTTAGTCTTCATTCCAACACTCCCCTCAAGCTTGACCATAGGAGATCCTTGGACAAGCTTGGAACCTTGAAGAAGTCTCCCTCATTAAAACCTTAGCCAGAAACCCATTTGGGATAAAACCAACTAAGGAAAAGAGTAGAGTTCTTCAAAGCCTAGGGATTGGCCAGTGAGCCTAAGGAACTTCAGGTAACTCATGGTGGAGTCCTTAGGCTCTGGATCGTGGCCTAACTTTTGCTGCAAGTGTGAACTCCACATCTTGCACACACCAGTATCTTGGACTCTTCTTAGACCCTGGTTTTAGTCTCCCCCTCTCTTCTGACTACTCGCCATCTTGAAAGGTAAGGATGGACCGGTTCTTTGCGCCTTGAGTCTCAAGTAAGGTACCATCTTCTTTCTCAGCCTTGGTTGCTTCTTCTTATTGAATAACCACCAAGGAATCCATCTTCACATATCATTGAAGCTTCTTAATACTCCCCCTCAAGCTTGACCATGTGGAACAAGACAAGCTTAGGAGGATTGCTTCATGACCGCACCAAGCTTCTTGTCTAGACACGCCACTGCCTAAACCAGGATAGCTTCATCTTCATTTTCTGATACATTATCCCACAGGTGCATCAGCTCTTTGGAAAATACACTAAACAATCATTCAACATCAAGTGATAATCATATAAACGAATTGAAATGAGAGTTTTATGTGCTTCCCTTTCTTAAGAATGGTGGGGAGTGAACTCCACTTGAATTCCCCACTTGATAAGACGGTACTCGGCTCCTTGAAGCTTTATCAACCAGGTACATGCACACGTGCTATGGGCTGATTCATAGCTTCCCAACTGAAGGTAACTGTTCTAACTCCTTGTAGAAGCTGATCCATAGCTTCCCAACTAGAAGGTAACTGTTCTAACTCCACGCCTTGGGCTGATTCATAGCATTCCAATCAGCCTGACTCTACACCTGATCTTCTTGTCAAGTAGTCTCTGATGGCCATCTGTTCTAACACCAAGTTGTTGCTGTCCTTGTTTGGCTTCTTTGAACCGGTTTATGATGTGAGGTGAGGCAATGGACGACTTGGATCTTCAGGATTGCTCATCATTACCCCTCCTCAAGCTTGATCCAGAGAGTATAGATGAAGGACCAAGCTTGGAAGTGAGCAATACTGAGCTTAAAACCAGGAGCGCATCACCCCTACAGCTGCGCTTAAGCCAACCAGTTTCTCCCTTGATCTTTTCTCCATTGTTTTTGGACCACCGGTCTCCTCATGACTTAGGTGATGGCCCTCCTTGTGTGTCTACTGAACCAGGAGCTCAACAGCCAAACGGCCTGCGCTTAATTCAACCGGTTCTACATTCTTCCTTGTGCGTCTCTCGAACCAGGAGCTCAACAACCTTCATGGTCTGCGCTTCTTATAACCGGTTCTTCTCTCCATGGTCAGGAATATACATCATGTGTAGGCTCTGGATTTATAGGAATTTACATCATGTGTAGGCTCTGAACAGCATGGGCATCGTCTTCTCCTTTGTCTTGGTTTGATGATGGACAGATGACAACCCTTGTGTACCTGAAACACCACTCAAACTCCAGCAAGAATTAGACCATACATTAGGATCAGAGCTTGATAACTCACCAAGTCTGATCCATAATGATTAACGAGATGCAATGGACAGAATCTAAACAATTTATTCAGTTCAAATCCATGCAACCAATTCACTAAATGCTCATGTATGATAACTCATCAGTTACAAGGCATCTAGGCTAATTTTATCACATAAATAACAATAACAGAATGCAATGACAATTTATGACAGTAGCATAGATTAGACAACTCATCTAATCAAGCTACACAAGTATGAATGCAACACATGACAAGGAAACTCTCCTAGGACTCTAGCAATGCAACAAGACACACAACAGGTTCTAAGCAACTCGCCTAGACCATACAGTACACAAACACATGAGCTAAGACAATAACAAGACACAACAATTCTATAACTCTCCTAGAACAATGCATACACAATGTTTAAGTATCTTGGGACAGAAACTAGGTTCAACAACTCTAGTAACATTGACTGTCCTAAGATACTAACAACACACTCAACACAACCAGAAACAATTTAAATAATTAAACACGCTCTTATTGAAGTTTAGGAGGCTAACTTACAACCAAGGAACCTGAGCTAGTTCCTTGAACCTCCATGGCTGTGAATCACTTGAATTTGAAGGGCTTGTGGTGTGGATTGACTGTCCAACACCTCTTCTTCTTGATTCTCTCCTTCTGGTCAGGAGACACTTCAAACCCCTCCTGTCCTCTTGCTGGTCGTGGGTGTTGTTGGTCAGAAACACATCTTCAGCATGGCTGGCAGAGTATGATTAGAACAACTTAGCTTTAATGCTTCTTTAGTGACCTTTCTCCAAGAATGGTCTCTTCCATGGATTATCTTCAGCATTTTGGACCAGATGAGATGGGTTTGGCTTCTTCTTTGGACTCCTTACAGCTACTGAAGTCGCCATTTCCTTTGAGCTCTCCATCTTAGAGAGTTTGGAGCAGTGGATAATGAGATGTAGCAGAAACTGTTTTGGAGATAGTTTTGAGAATATGATGATTTGCGGAAGTTGATGATTTGCGGGAAGCTACGAAGTTTTCAGGAGCTTGGGAGCTCTGATACCATGTAAGAATATGAGAATATAGTGAAGAATACAAGAGAGAATGATGAGAATTCGTGACTAGAGAGAGAGAGTATGAAGAGAATGTTGTTTGTATGCAAGAGAGAATAGAGAGAATAGTGAAGGATTCTTTCTCCTTGATTTTGAATGTTGGGGGTACAAGTGGTTTAAGTAGACACCAAGAGGAGCCTTCTGCCCATTACATGATAAACAATAGAACAAGATAATAAGAGACCCATGCTGATCTAGATCTAATGTTTGGAGTGAGAGGAGCAAAAGGAGACAGCATGTGCTTGGCTAGCATGGGGGATGAGCAAGTTGCTGAGTGGTCCTTGTCTTGCAAGTGAGTGAGTGCTTCTGACCTTGTCTATGCACGTGAAGTAGCTACCCTTAGGTCTCCTTCACGTGATCTAATCTCCCATAGTCTTCTTAGTTTATTTCAAGTGCCTCTCCTCTTTTCTTTGCTTGCAAGTCACGTTAGGTCACTCCTTCTTTCTTTGCTTGCAAGTCACGTTAGGTCTCTCTTCATTGCTTGATCTCAACACATTATTTATCTTCATTCAACAAATGGACCATTTTAGATTCCTTCTCAATTGTAGGCTAACGCATAAAACCATATGAAGAACAAAGCTGTTAGAAAGAGACACGTCTTTTGTAAAGCTAAATGGAGCAGATCGTTGCATCACGAGTGCATCTTCATTTAGTTCTGAGTTTGGGTTCATTAATATAAAGTCCTAATGTTCTTTTTCAAAACGCGGGAATCTAACATTCCATTGAGGATGAGTTCAACTACGTTAGAGCAAAGTTTAGCACGTAAATCCCAGCTCACTAAAATCTCATTCGAGATGAACTGATTTGATAGTATTATTATTATATTTGATAGTATTACATTGTCATCAGCGAATTCCATTATTCTGTCCAAAAGGTTATTAGATACTCGAGGTAGCGAACTCTAGATCAGAGTACACGACGATAAGATCAAGTTACCTTCTGGTTAAACGCTTGTTTAACAGTCAGAATTTTTTGGAGTAAGGTAAGACACATGCACATAGATATATAAAATAGTTTGAGCGAGGTGGAGTGTAAAGACAAGAAAACAACCATTATCCACACATGATTCCTACTTGTGTCACTTAAAACTTATAATACTCTATTTGATTTGTATTATGTGTGGCTTGTCCTTTTGTCCTTTTTCATATTCGTTGTCAATGATTAATGATCTAACTTCGAACAAATTGGGTTTAGAAATGCGGAGAGGCGCATCGACTATGAGCTGTCGCGTGGATCATTGCAAAATATCTGAGAAGGCAATAACATGCGATTAATGTGTGTCGCAAGTTGCTGAGAGCACGCTCCAATGTGAAGGCTTGTTGGAGGGTTCTTAGTTAAGAATACAGAGATTATAATAATACTGTACAGCATCGATGAATAGTAGTGTAAGAGAGTGCTTGGGTTAGCAAAATGTGCTACTTACGAGGCGACTCGTTACGACGTGCCACGCACCGGTCCGACTGCCAAGTGTCGGCCGCGCGAGTGGTTCCTGTGTTTTGTGAGTTTTGAAGAAAGAAAGCTAGAGTTAAAGCAAAAAACAATGTTAAGACACTTGTTTAGGGATGGAGATACTCTGATAGTAGTCCAAGACAGCTCTCAATACTTAAAGACAACAGCTGCTACATCTCTACATTGAGACATACTAAGCCTTCGACCCAAACCCAAACCTACAAGACAACCATATTCAATACACACCGTCAACTTAAAAATTAAGTTGAGATGTCCTTCTCAGATCAATGACCAGAGAACGCTGCAACCAACAACCTAAACCTCTTCATATGGCTCACCAAAGATGAGAAAAAGAGACTTATACGTGCCCAAAGCTTTCAATGGAAGTCCACCACCGGATCAATAAATCACCACTATTAAATCCAGCCATCCATCTGCAAAATCTAGCCATCAAAAAGAAGATAATTCACTTTGAAGAAAACTGACGGAGGTGAAGTGAAACCACCGAGGAGAGAAGCACCAGTGATGGACCAAATCAGAAAACCACTAGAATTGAAATTAAGGATAGTCTAAATTTATTAAATGTGTTAATAAGAATTATAATATAATATATGGTTTAGTGTATGTATATATATGAATAATCAGTAGTGACATTTAAAATTAAAATTCAATAGAGGGAATATTTTTATTAATACACTAAATAAGTTTTCTTCTAATTAATAAGCTAAACTAAAACGGATAAAATTCAATTTTAGTTAAAAAAATCTTCGGTGGTGCTATCTAATGATGTATTTTAATAGAGTTCAAATCCAAACACATTCCACTGTTATTCGAATGATGATTATAAAATTCTATTTAAAAATCTAGTGTTATTCAATGAATGATTAAATTCTGCTTTTAAAATCTAGTGTTATTCAATTTTTAAAGATTTTAAAATTCTTTTTATTTTGGATTGATTTCAAATCATTTCTCATATAGTCCATGAATAAATAATTGAATTCAAAATCGAATGTATACTACATAGATTTGAAAATCCA